>QZGG01001373.1:0-67863 GCA_006409495.1 Sedum album | reverse complement strand
TGTTAACTATGATTTTCTTTTGCAGCCGGACAAGAAAGATTTGGGACATTAATTAGTTCTTATTACAGAGGTGCGCATGGGATCATTCTTGGTAAATCCCGTTCTCATAGTTTGGGACATTGATAGTTCTTATTCCGCGAAATTACATTACATAAAACTAGTTATTTGATAAATATGCCTTTGCTTACTGACGGGCGACTGGAATTATTAAATGCAGTCTATGATGTGACGAGAAGAGAAACATTCATGAATTTGGCAAAGACATGGGCAAAGGAGGTGGAGCGTTTCTCTACAATTCCTGAATGTGTCAAGATACTTGTCGGTAACAAAGTCGATAAGGTATAAATATTAATCATTTAATATTTTCTTTAATACACTTGATGTGTGCCAGCAGGTAGTCCCACCACCTCTCATGATTCATTAATAATTTATAACAAAAACAGGATACCGAGAGAGAGGTTTCAAGAGAAGAGGGAATGGCCCTAGCCGCAGAACACAAGTGTTTGTTTTTTGAGTGCAGTGCCAAAACAAGAGAAAATGTTCACCAGTGTTTTAGAGAACTCGTAGTAAAGGTGCACTTTAAAACTACTGAATTACATTCATTGCATTACTGTGCAACTTCTTCAATGCAATGACACCATGTTGGTTTGCAGATACTCGACGTACCTGCTCTAGTGGAACATGGCTCTGCAGTAGTTAAACGGCAGATTCTTAAACAAAGAGAATATCAGGCATCAAAACGACAAAACGGATGCTGTGCCTAAAATCCAGCAGAACAGTCACACAAAACACCACTTTGGAATTTTGCACACATCTTGTATCGAACTAAACTGTCCCAAAACTTCCATCTACCAAGTAAGAGAGGACATCAACAAGACAAGTGCTACACGAAACATTTCTTGGTACCGGACGCTAAGCATATGTTGCCTGTCTTAGTGTCAAAAATCAGGATTTCATGTTACATTAGTTCTTTGTTTTGTAAATGTTTTTTGTACAAGAAAATTTCTCATTTATATATATACATGACAGAAAACAACATACATTTTCTCCAAATCAACATACCATGTTTCTCATTCTATTACCCTTATTTCAATTCCCTCAATTCTAAGCTCCCCATTCAAGTATATTCCCTTTACATTTATCAAACTTGAAGAACTTGATCATCTTGGTAGCCCCATTGTTGTAAAACTCCCCTAGTTTGATTTCTATCCATCCGTCCTCTCGAGCACGCGCGCTTTGATTTCTTTCTCCGCAACAACTCGATCTTATTAAGACTTTCGTGCTCTTAGAGTAACAAAGATATTGTAAAGACGGCTTTTTGCAACTACCCAAACAATGCGTCTGCGAATGTTGCTTGTCAACCTGGCCGGACTGTAATATTCTGAATCCATATGCACTGTTTGTGAATTGGGCAATGAGGAAAATTTCATAGGTAGATTTTGGAGACAAAGATGGAGCTGCAATGCTGCCTTGGATCTCAAGCATAAAATTTGTTCTAAGCTCGGCCACCTCTGCAAATCTAGCATGTTACAAGAACCAAATAATCATCAGCCCATATACTCTGTACAAGAAGTAGAGGTTTAATGATTCGAAAGAAAGAGTTTACCATTTTACCCTCGCACTCAAATGTAACAAAATATTTATGTTTTATTTTGAAGGGTATTTATGTCATATGCCATTTGAGACCATTTCACAAAATTTATTTGGCAACTAAATGGGAGGGGAAATGAATGAGGAGGCTCACCTGGATGAAGTTGAGGGTTTCCATGAGCAGTAGATTGGATTGCTGGCCCATGCAATTGAAAGTTCTCTTGCACTCAACATGTAACACTTTTTAGCAGTCCTCTTATCAAGCCAAAACATCTACAATCCTCAAAAGTATTGAAAAATGGTGATATGAGGGACAATGTTGTATAACAGAAGGCATATAAATGCAGAAACTAATGTTGCAAACCTTTTTGCCATCTTCGATAAAATTAGGAATACAAAGCTTGAAAAACAGCTCCTTCATCGACGAACATGACAAACGAGAATCTAGTTCAGAAACAATGTCATGATAATTAGAAGGTAGAAACCTAGACCAAACGGAATCAGACTCAACAATAGATTGCACAATGGAGGAAACTAGACACATTCGACACGCGTCTAGAGGAGTTGCAAATGAGAGAATGTGCGCGATACAATCTTCAGGCAGAAAATCCATCTTTGTCAATTATTGGCTAGCTTTCTAATGGTATAAACCCAGTAGAGAATCTGTTTATTTTTCAAATTGTGAGATTAGACAGCGTTGAGAAACTTGTGCCACTGGTTTTAATTTTTGTGAAAATGTGCGATTGATCAGATTGTCTATTTGATTTGATGGCTTAAAATGAGGAAATTGTAACTTCTATTTTGGGAGATGTTAAGACATGAGAGGAATCCGCGCTTTGCACACATAAACACATTTGATGATTTAAAGCAAAGACGAATTTGAGCGCTTATCCAATATAGTCTACCTGCTACCACTTTGACTATCATTTTAAGGCAATGTACAAAATTTTGCAAAGCTATCAAAAGATCGTAAACAATAATGGCATATTTTCTATTTTCGATTTCTGGAATTAACAGTGCCAGATTTCTTGATATAATTATTATGAAAGCGTGAGGTTTCATTATGGTGCAAGGAGATGGAGTTGCACTTTCCATCCTCCAGCAAAATGTCGTCATTTCTGTAATTTATCACTCTTATTATTTATTTCATTTCCACAATTATTCTGTGAAGGGCTCAGATGCGGTGCAGTAAAATAAATTATTGTGAAAACCAAAACAATATCAACTTAGCATTTTTACATAATGTTGTTTTGTCTGAATTTATGTCAAAATGACTTAGTTTTGACTCGCAATAAATTGTTTTTGATGTACTGCATTTGAATACGATTTTGAAACAAATAGGCTTGATTTTTTAAGCCAGATTAGAATTATTTAAACAAATATATGATTAAAACGCGGTAGCCGAAACAGCATTTATAGTATAATGGAATGAGATGAAATTCTTTATTAAACAAAACTTTGCAAAACATTAAAGACTATTGGGTGGGAACAACGTTAGTCTTTCAACAGTTGCTGTGTCTGTGTATTAATCTAAGCAACCCTAGCTACTTGATTCAATCATGGATGCAAGTAAAATATCAGAGTTGACAAAATGAATTAATAAGATCATTTAGCATCTAATCCATTTGCCACACTCACCATGTGCAACTATCTTAATCCTTAATCATACATTAATCATACAACTCTAGCAGTAATCTTACATCTCTACACTACAATTATATCAATGTATAGCTTTCCTATAAGGTTTATGACTAGATAATGAACTCATCCCGCACCGATGTTCTGTCGTACGTTTTTATGTTGGGTGAATTTAGGAAAATTTGTTATTTTTTAAGATACTGATTTCATACATTAAAGTATATTTCGTAATTAGCGATCCATACTTTCTTACGTTAGAAAAAGTAAAATCATATATCTTGTGTTAAAGGAGTGTTGAAATGGGTGAACAGGCGAAAAAGATCATGCAAGGTCATGAGTTCAATAATCTGCAAAAAATAACATATTGAAATACCGAAGTTCGATCGAGTTTGTATATCTACTCATATTTTTAGGAGAAAAAGATAAAAGGGAGTAGATGAAACCAATGTTGAACATCAAAAAAATAGTATAATGTTAAGGCCTAAGGGATTAGACAAAAATTGTGTGCTAAATCGACATTTACGCCACTAACCTCGTGCTAAGTCGACAGATAATAAGAAACTTACAAACATTAGCTGGCCAAACTTGAACCAGATTGTTACCAGCTAGTAAAGTAAGCAACCAACTCACAATCACAACACATACTCATCACACAAATTGGCTAACAAACTCTAAATATCACATTGCCTTTGTGTTCAGTCACAAATGAGCTCAATGCCTAACAAGCTTCATCTACAAGCATGAAAAAAGCTCGAAACTTCCGTTTCTTTATCCGCAACGCAACATTTTGCGTTAAGATTTAGAAAAAAAGTGCGGATCAACTGATGATTTACAACAAGGAAATTTGTTTTAGAATTTAGAGACATTTATAGGACATGATTTGAGATTATCCGAAACTAAAGAATTATGGTATACAAAAAGAATACTTCAAAGGAAGGTATAGAAGAAACAATCAATAGTGACAATCCACCAAAGCTGGACTAGAGAATACCAAACCTGAATCTTCCAGCTGCTGTTTCGGTTGCTTAGAACCAAAGCAGAATTGACTCTCATCGATCTCGTCGTCCGACGAAGATGCAGCAGGCATATTTAGATCCAAACCTTGAAAATCATTGTTACTTGTTTCATTTCCAGCTTCTTCTGGAGCAGGACTAAGTAAAGATAAGGTTATACCATCGGATTTAGTCTCGGTCTTAGTCGTTGTTTCTCCGTCTAGTGGGGAATTTAGAGCTATAGTGACTCTGTGTCGCCTCATGTGTCCGCCGAGGGCCTGCCCGGATGAAAATACTGCATTGCATATAAGACACTCGTGGACTCGAACTTTTGAAGGTGTTCTGTTTGTTCCAAGATGCAGAGCGATCGGTGGGATTAGATCATAGCTTTGATTTGATGATGGTTTAGGGATTGGTTTCTGTTGTAAAAGCTCCTCCGTCTTGATTTTCATCTTCTTGTGACTCGTTCGATGGCCTCCGAGCGCTTGGAACGAATGAAAAGTCCGGAAACAAGTCTTGCATTCATACAATCCTCCGTTATCATTCTTCTTCTCCAACCATGACTTCCTTGTAGTGCTCTCAATGATCCTCGTAGAATTGTATTCTGTTTCATACCTTCCTTTTGCTAATAGCATCAAGCAACTGGCCGCTAGGTGCTCCTCCTCGTCCTCTCCGGAAGATGATGGGATCATCGTTGTGGTCAACGGTGATCCCATCACAATGTCATCTTCAGATGATGAGGAATTCCCTAAGGCCCCATACGGGCGTTGACGTTGGCTCCTCTTTCGCTTCAGGACTAGATTTTGAGCCACCAAATCGGACGAAATCTCTCCATCCATCACACCCAAAATAACACAAAAAGAATGATAATTGATAACTATAGGGCAATATGGAGAAGAGGAGGATGTTGCAAAATGGTGACTTTGGAGATCACAGTGTTTGGTGGTGATAGGTGTGAGTGCATATATAGTGAGTGAGAATGAGATTGAAAATAGAAGAGGAGAAGTGGTGGTGTGGAGTGGCAGTTAACTGTAATTTGATATAACAGATGAATATTATTCAGACATAGTTTGATACATACTATTTTTATACATTTACTAAAAAACAATGTCAGTTAAAGAAAACAAATCCATGAATTTAGGAAAACAATCTGTTCCTAACCATTGGAACAAAATAGCTAAAATATAGTTTGGATGATCAAAAAATGAATGGAGAAAATATGGAGTAAAATCTTTATAAAAATAGAGGTATTGTTTAAGGGAAGATTGATGGCTAAGTATGGATGAGATGTGCTTCCTTTCATCAACAACTACTACTATAATTTTGTACTAAAAATGGTCACTCTCACTATGATGTGATGAACAATCCTAGTAAAACACTCAAAATTGTAAAATAATTGACTTTTATAAGGAAAATGTCATTAAGCATGGATCCATAGTGCATATCGAGGGTTGAAAAGACCAAAATATCCCTCTTATGTCTGTGGTGTGAGACAGTTCAGATATATTTTGGTAAATTCAACGAAACAAATACACAGAATGACACATTATATTCTACCATATTGTGAGGCATTGCATCCCACCATTAGTCGTGCCGTGCCTTCCCCATGTTTCATGTTCTTCATTCTTGTATTCCATGTTTAAGTTCACAAATACAATTAATGCGTAAAATGATTAACGCATAATTTAATACGTAAAGACTTGACAATGTCGCTTCTTAAGCTGACAGTAATCATCAGATAAACAATGTCAAGCTGCTAAGGAACTCATCCAATCAGTTTCTAATAGTAAACTAAGTCAGTAGCACTTGCTAACAGCCTCCTCACTAACAATGTCAGTAGACTTCTTCAAGCTTAAAAATAGCAAACCAGCTCAGACATGAAATCAATAATATCTTACACAGCTTGGCTAACTAGCAGTAATGTCAGCTTGTTAGCTGATCGTGCTTTAGATCTCAGCATGAAGTCTATACTAAAACAATACTTTAAAGTTAGAGAGAATATACAGCAAATCCTAACTTGAAGATTGATGAAAGTGAGGACGCTTGGTGGGTGAGACAAATGGCTCAATAGTTGGCCGGCCGGCCGCCCAAACAGACTTCAACACCACTCACTTAGGTATTACTACAAGTTTTTTACAAGGTAATGGAAGAAACTACAGTATGAAAATAGGACATACTCATAATCAGATCTAAGAAATCTTAGTTGCTGGCATGAATGAATAGGCCATACTAACTAACTGGCCAACATGTATTACTTAAAATATTCATATGGTCCTCATAGCCATTTTATATAAATTAAGTAACATGTAGAGAGGTCAGCTACTTGCTTGCCACTTATGTTGTGTAAAGTATGCACAACATAAGTCAAGCAGCATTTTATAGAGAATGGAGTGTTAGTTCTAACATCAATGTACAAGGGGTTAAGATCAGAAAGGTCTCCGGCATTTGGCATTTCAGTATCAGATCAGAAACTGTGTAGCATTCTGTGTTACAAGTGAGAAGCAGACAAGCATCAGACATTAGACAAGGACCAAACTATCTGTAGTAAAATGAGCTTCCATATAATACCATAACATATGTGCAGGACTTGATGACTCAGACGCAAGGACTTCGCAACACTGGCTCCAAATGAGATATTAAGTCAAAGGGCTTCGCAACCAAACTGACTAGAATATCAAAAAAAGGAAAGCATCAATGCAGGCACAAAATACCACAGCTTGCCGCTAGCAATCCAATTAAACTGAAAATACTGAAGAGTAGTACAAAAGACTCAAACGACTCACAAATCCACAACAACTAGAGTACACTATTAGGAAAGATTGAAAACCACAGACTTCATTGTCTCGCTAACCAAAAGGAAATTCATAGGAATTGTCTTCATAGAGTGACAACAAATCACTCCGATTTATGTCTCAAGCTCTAGTAGCGATCATACTGTGGACGGCCACCAACCCTGCCAGGACGGTCATATCCACCCCTGCTAGGACGGTCGTAAGGACCAGATCGACTCCCATAACTACGCCCTTCATCACGAGCTGGGCCTCCCCCACCATACCTACCACTGATACCTCTGGGCGGTGGTGGTATGTCCCTCTCATATTCTCTTTCTTTTCCATATCCACCTGGAGCGTACGGTCTGATGCACCATACCTATCACCTCCATAGCGATCCCCACCTTCAGCATACCTTCAATAGTGAAGTGATATATCACTGTTATCAATCATTCAGATGAAAGACCTAAAACAGAACACTACAGAAGACTACGCCCTAGACGCCTGAATTTTTTGTTAATTTTAACTTTCATCATTTGCAAATTTTATTCATACATGCAAATAACTGATTACCTGTCGCCAGAATACCGCTCATAACCACCATATTTACTGTCCCTGCTCTCATAACGGTCAATTTCACCAAAACGCCCACCATCATATCGGTCATCTATGAAACGATCATGATCACCAAAACGATCAGAACCACGACCAGGCCCACCAAATCTTGAGCGTGGAGGAAACCGACCACCACCTCGGCCAGGTCCACCACCACCAGATGGACAATCCCTTGCCCAGTGCCCAGGGCGTCCACACTTGAAGCAATCATCCTGCCCTACAGTAGTCCTGTCCCTGGACCCATAGCTTCCTCTTTCACCAGATGGATATCCACTTGCTCCTCCGTAACCATGGTCCTCATTTCCCCCCATCTTAGGTTGAGCCTTGTTGACAGAGATGGTACGATCACCCAGCTCACGCCCATGCATCTCCCTTATTGCATCCTCCATATCTCTGTGATCTGCAAACGTAATAAACCCAAACCCACGGGGACGGCCTGTATCTCTTTCAACCATAATCTAGAGAAAGAAAAACATCAGTAAGCTGCATGACAAGATAGAACGAAATATCCAGTATAAGATATATCAATAACTCAAAAAGCAGCTTCTGTCAACTGATATCAGTGCACATTACTTCCAACAAACCGATCTACTCTGAACAACTGTGTCAAATTCATTACCCAGAACCCTGTACCAATTTCCATGTCAAACAAAAGATGAACAATCAGCGAACTGTGGCCTGCTATGCAACAAACTAGCTGTAAGAACACCGGGATATGTAAGTTGATTTTAATCTTCTTATTTCGTAAAGCCAAATTCTAATGCAGGAGCACAGACAAAGTCAAACAGGATCGACGTAAATACATACAGCAAGGGAAAAACTCAAATCCCCTTTTCTGAACATCACATGTCTCGCTGGATGACCAGAAAAATGATTTAAGCAGCCACAGAAAAAGTAGTGTTAGTGCAGACTACCACACACTGCCAAACCTTCAGATGTACACCACTAAAAACATTCAAAACTGTAGTTCACGCCATAATACAGAAATTGAAAGAATAACTGCCCCAGGTCTCCGAAAACGACACAGTGATTTATCCAAAACAAGTCTACAAGTTACCATAAAAAGTGACGTTCCAAACAAACCAATGTAAGGATTTAATAGGTCACTGAAACCTCTCAAATAACACATCCTGCCAGCACTAACGTTTCGGGTCATGTAGCAATAGGCAATGTTATTAAAGGACACAGATCTCTGGTTATCAGTGAACGCAAAGAAATCTGGGCTTCAAACTAAGAGGTCTAAGCATCAAAAATATTGCTTAATAGGGAATCAAAGAGTATGGGTATCATCCATCACCCAAGACACGGGCTTTAGTCCTCTGATTTACAGTAGATTAGTATTACTATTCTTTACCAGGGTGAGCTCCCTGAAGATATCAACTGGCTGCGAAGAAGAAATAGCCCAGATCCTCAAAGTACTTCTAAAGGAAGGCATATTTACATGGGATCTGAGTAGCAACTGCAGCATCCCAGCTTTTGTCAAGTAGCCCAGAAATCCCAACAAATTTTACTTAATCCATCAAAACCACTTCCTACTCAGTGATGTGATATCATACTGTCAGCTCAATGAACAAGAGTTCTGAAGATATCTACTAGCTGCACCATCCCGTTCACTCGTTCGGTGATGTGATACAATAATGTAAACACAATGGACAAGTGTACTGAAGTCATCCAGCGGCTGAACAGGAGAGGATCTTGTAGTTATATTGTCACAATCACAAGTCCTTGATACCATGATATATAACGAGACTACTTACATTAGTCAACAAATTAGAAAAAAAGAACAGCAGGGATTCAATAAGGCAAAGTTCTGGCTTAATCAGTGAAGGAAAACCAGATGCACAGACATTGTACGCATACGACACTGGCTGGACAAAGAATAACAGGGGCATCTAACAATGTCATGGAGTATCGGCACAAGATTGCATAGAAGCCTTCATGGATCCGCTAGTTCAGCATATTTGAATGGAAAAGGTCCTTTATCCTTTACAAAAATGATTAGTACCATGTAAATAGTTACAAATACCAAACATGCCATGCAAAACACCATGATGAGTAGGTTTGCTGGTCAATAAATCTAACACTAACCCCAGACAAATAACTGCAGCCTATAACACAACATCTAACTGAGCTCAATTATGGCAACACAGGAAACCACATGATGCACCACTGTGCCTGGAATATGACAAAGACAGCCAACTGCCTGACCCGTAAGGGATTGTGTTGCTTCTGAAAAGAGCATGTATGCCATATACTAAAAAAATATTTCTGCACATTTTAACTTCAAATCGCAGGCACGGATCTCAATTTTCAAATCACTGAGCTGAAGAACTGGGTTCAGTATCCAAGCACTTACATATTTCAAAAAAGTTCCAACTGACTATCCATCCCGGCTGCTATAAGAACAACTATTTTATACCCACTGCCATAACTACATTTATTTCCAAATTTTTAGCAACCAATTCTTTGACTGTCACATATACCTTCTTCCAAGCAAAATATCTCAATCAGAGCCAACGAGAAACTGAATTAAGTAATTCACTGACATAATACACATCACTGACAAAAACTACACAATGCTTCTCCAACACACATATATCTCAATGATCGCATCTGCTATAGCCAAAATAAATAAATAAATTAAAATTAATTTATCAGAAAACACACATAGCCCACAGGGTTAAGAGAGTGATATGCAACTTTGACAACTCACATAGTGACAAAGCATACTCATAACAATTAACACAGCACATTCAGGAATAGTATGAAATTCAAGTGTCAGAAAATCACACAAGCTTCCTCGCATAATGGAAATCAACAATATCACACAAAATTCTTAACCTTCAAAAACTAACCTGGGATTCGATAATTTTGCCAAATCGGCTGAAGGTGTTTTCAAGAACCCGCTCGGTGATATCTCGAGACAAACCTCCAACGAAAATCCGGTACTCATCCTTTCCTGACATATTTAATAAACAATCTGTATAGACAAACGAACAAAAAGTTACGATTAAAAAGATTGAATCAAGATACATAAATGGGAATACAAACCCTAATTCTCAAAATCAAAAGTGTGAGGTTTGGAAATGTTAAAAAAGTGAAATCTAAAGAATTGAAAACGGCGAGCGACGAAGAAGAGTGAGATTTACCTCTACGCAGCTCTCTGTATTCGCTAGGTTTTCTGAAGAATGAAATTGAGAAGAGGGGTAAGGTTAGTTTGAGATATAACAAGGGATACCGAACTTGGGCCAATGCTGTTATTGGGCTTCAATAAAGCCCGAACAAATATTGACAGGATAAATGTACATCATAATATTGAGAGCTTAGTAAAATCTTACTTAATACTCGTATGTAAAGAGTGGTAAGGCGTATTATTTATTTAATACTGGGAGAATTTAGGCAGACATTCTATACTTGAGATCGGAAGACAGAAATTTCAGTCGTTGATTTTATAAATCGAACGATTAAGATTAAAGTTGATTTTATTTTATATTAATCGGTTGGATTTGCAAAAAACACATGTAGTTAGATTTAACGGTTATTTTTTGATTAACTCTCGTTCGTTGATTTATTTATAATGAAAGGTTGAGATTGTGTCTTACAAAAACTTATCCATCCTCTTGATCTCAAATAAGCCTCACTCTTAATCTAATATCGGTCGCACCAGTAATTATTTACAACAATTCAGCCAAAACACACGGGTTAATAATAGTAAAAAAATACATAACAATGTTTGTTTTGACTAGATGAATGAGCGCCGTATCGTATCGGTTCCCTCCAAACAATGTCTCCAACTCCGAAATGAGGGTGGGTTAACGAAAGGATAAGGGTCAAGTCTAATCATATATATTAAAAGGAATGTATGATTGGACACGTGTCATCGTGTAAGCAATTTGGCCTATGTGTCATTTTTTTAGAATTTTGAATTTTTTTCCCTTTTTTCTGATTGGCTGGTTTTTTGAATAATAATATTTAATAAATTGAAATTGGAATCAAAATATTTAACACATGTAAAATAATTCGTGTAAATATTCTGGCAGCATCATCAAATTTAATACTATTGTCAACTATAGAAACGATTATAGTCAAATATTTCATGTAAATATTTTGGCAGCATGTGTCGAATACAGAATATTATAGATTCGGAAATATTTCATGATTATATAGAAATACATTTCGTTAAATCCCTTTTTTCTGATTGGCTGGCTTGTATTTTCAATTAATTATATAGAAATACATTTTGTTAAATCCATCACCCCGCGCACAGCGCGGGTCAATACCTAGTATTTGTATAAAATAAATGTGCATATGTATTGCACAAGTGAAAATGATTAATTTTTATAATTTTAATTTACAGGAAATTATGTGATTTGTAGTACTACTTGTAGTATTGCTTGTTGTATCATGTAAATTATCACACAGCCCCATGTGTTGTTTATTTAGGAACTTCTAAAATGAAACTGCACAATTTTTCTTACACAAAATAAACTATTTTCTTGTACATAAAAAAGAGCAATGCATAGGAAGTTATAAATTTAAACACAAATATGTGATTTACTAAATAAAATGAAAGATAGTGTAGGAGCAGCATTAGAGAGCATTCTAGACGGCCACTTCAACAACAACTTGTCTGACAACTTCCTCTTCCCTAGCCGCAGCAACTACCACTTCTACACCGTCACCCCCATCCCCAGCTGCACCCATAAACGCACCCCCACCCGTGAAACAATAACTTGACTCACTAATGCCACCAACAAGGAGAGTAGCCAGTTTAGGAACTTCCTTATGAAGTTCCAAAACTGGCGCAGTAAAGAGATGTTTGGCGCCGCCGCCGCCTCTAGGGTGATCGGGGTCGCCGCTGCCGTCTTTGGGATCGCCACTGCCGTGTTCGCCATTGATTTTAGTCAAGTTGATGTTGTAAATGATGTGTGTAAGGATATTTATAAGAAAATGGTTGTTGGAAGGTTACTTTTAACGTGTAATTGCGTCTCACGCAATTGTGTTAATTTTTGCATTTTGTCTCACCATTGTATTGGTTACTTAAAGTAAAATTCACATTAGCTTGGAAACCAGCGCTCTGTGTCCCGATTTGTTTATGCGAACAAGATAAAAAGGGATGTATGGTTGGACACGTGTCATCGTGTAAGCAATTTGGCCTATGTGTCATTTTTTAGAATTTTGAATTTTTTTCTCTTTTTTCTGATTGGCTGGCTTTTTTGAATAATAATATTTAATGGGAATCATTGAAATTGGAATCAAAATATTTAACACATATAAAATAATTCGTGTAAATATTCCGGCAGCATCATCAAATATTTAATATTATTGTCAACTATAGAAACGATTATAGTCAAATATTCCATGTAAATATTTTGGCAGCATGTGTCGAATACAGAATATTATAGATTTGAAAATATTTCATGATTATATAGAAATACATTTCGTTAAATCCTTTTTTCTTATTGGCTGGCTTGTATTTTCAATTAATTATATAGAAATACATTTCGTTAAATCCATCACCCCGTGCACAGCGCGGGTCAAGACCTAGTATGATAGTAAAGCGTATCCGGAATTCTGTCTACAGTGCATATGTAAAACATTATGTATTATGCCACTTTTACTGCATTTAACGTCGAAAAATGTATTTGTTCAAGACTTGCAATCCGAGTTAGATGTTGGAAGAATTTTACTGACTACAGAACTTTCAACTATAACATTTTCAGTAATCTTGATGAATTGGTAATTGTTCATAGACAACAAGAATTTTTTTCAATCAAGAAACAAATAAATATGGACTCCAAAGAGATCGTTTAAATCATGTTTTCTTGTTTATTCAATTTATACAAATTACATATATTCTAGTGATTTGTGAAATGGTAATGATTTATAAAACACTGAAAATAAAACAACTTCAATGTTTTTGCAAAGATATAAGTTGAACAAGCTTTTACCTGTTGATATGGCATATGGATTTAGTGGTTGTCAAATTCTATTTTCATGAAATAAGTGTCTAACAGTTTTGTTGCTCAAAATTTCAGTATGTTCCAACTCAAATATTGACACCAATAACTATATAAACTTCCATCTTATATGCAAAGCCAGCACCGGGGCATGTCACGACACCGAAAAAGTTATGAACTAAACTGAAAATCAATACAAGGGCATGTATTTGAAGATACATCAAAACCTGTCAATGTTGTCACAAACTGATAGCAGTTCAGCATCACAGAATCAGCATGATATTGGATCTTTTTCAAAGTAAAACAGATAATTGCTGTATTGAAGCAAGCTCAAAAAAAAAAAAAAAAGCAAGCTCAAGTATGTCCATGGTCCAGACTACGATTATGATAATTATTACTGACTGATTTCCTGTGAAGACTTAATTCCAGCTAAATCTTCAAGAGTCAGGCTGAGGGTGTCCACGGAGCCTTTTTTAACCTCTTCACCACGGGAAGCAAGCAGATCTTCTACACTTCCAGGCTGGCCAAACCAACCAAGACGGTCAGCAAGCAAGTGCAAATTGTTGCAGCCAGAGCATCGAGCCACTACCACACCTTTCTCATAAGACTCACGGCAGAACGTCTTGATGGATCGAGTGTCACAGACCTTGCAAGTGAACATTGCGGCTAGATCATGTCGTGGGGACGGCTTCAAGTTGGAAACAGCAGCAACCTCGAAATGAGGATTTTTGTCAGCAGTGGGTGGCTGAAATGAAGTACCTTCTGAGCTAGCGGCTGACTGTTCACACGCAATACCATGACCTTCATTTGGTTTGATCTCTTGATTGACCTTCTCGGCCTCTGACTGAATGCATCTTTTGAGAAAGTCATTTCGGGTAAATATGGTATTGGTTGATGCAGAAACATTCAAAGACTTATCTGCAGCGAATTTATTTAACGAAACATCAGGAATGGATTCAAAAAAAGGTCAATTTAGTTATCAACATAAAGTACTTGGCAAATCCAATTCCAATCATCCATAAAGAGCCTGTAACCTAAATTCCCTGCTTAACCTATATAGCAGCACCTGAGAAATGGATCACACCCCACATCACACAGCAACTTAAAAAGGGAAAATAACACGATTTGGGATCAATATCTTTAGATAAGCATCGGAGTGACACAGAAGCAAGAATGGCAAAACTACTCATCCAACAAAACTGGTTAGGTTCTCATATGACATATCATATGGAATAAGTAATTGAAATAATTCCTAACTTCAAACTAGAAGTAGAGCAGGCGCATCGACCCAATTCACGGAGTTTCGCACACAACAGTGTATCATACACCTGAGTAACAATTCTGCAAATCTACGGCAAAGCCATTATTGCCGCTAAAATCCTCCAATCATGAACCCACATATTCATTCAACCGTGTTACATAAAACCAAATTAGAATGCGAATTCCATAAAAACAAAAACTAAGTCACATATCACCATAATTTTAAGCAGACCAGCAGCGGCGAAACCCTAATTCAGGAGAAGGGGACAAAAACCTAAAACCCTAATTCGATGGAAAATATGGAAAAAAGAGATGTCTGAGTAGATACTAACCACCGACGCGAAAGGCCGGAAGAGGCGGTTGGCTTTTGAGAAAGCGGGAGACTAAGCGCCTGGCGGCCATCCTTCTCGTCTACTCTTTGGCCTTCGTAACTCTGCGCTGCTTTTCTTTGTTATTTTGTATACATTTTCGCTACGTGCGCATCAATCATGTCGAAAACTGCGTCGTTTTGATAGAATGTTTGACTGCAGCGGTGTAGTAATGCATTTTGATTCTAAATACTTGTTCACATCTGGTTGTGTAAAGTTCTATGAATAATATACCGTTTTCAAAAAGTATTATACTGTTTTCATGTTTTTGTAATTTCTTATAAAAAATTATGTCTAAGACATTATCTTCATCATTGATTATTAATAATTCAACGGATGAGATTTATAAAAATAATCGTCATATTCAACTGCACATACCTTTTGCGAATACAACTACCCAATTTAATTAAAATCAAAACTTAATTCTCAACCTTAGATTAATGAAATTAACGGCTAAGACTGTGTCGTTCTGTTTTACAAAAATATAACATCTCACTTTGATCTTAACACAATCCATTAATTTATATTAATATATTTAAATTATAATTTGTTTAATCAAGAGAGACAATATATATTTGTAAGACCGGACAACACAATCGGAGACATTGATTCGATTAATCTAACAATTGAGATTAATGTTGATTTTTATTAATTGGGCAACAGGATTTGCAAAAAAAAACGGGCGCTTGGATTTGAAGATTATTTTTAATTAAATCTCATCCGTTGAATTATTAGTAATCAGCGGTGGAGATTTGTCTTACCGTATTACCAAAAGTTAAATATCATTCTTAAACTTTACGCTTAATTTGTATTACAGATCACCGGAACGTAACCCGTAATGTCAAAACTATAAACTGGATCGTATATGGACTGGGACCGGACCATTCTATAATCCGTACTCTCAAAAACTTATCGACCTTATCAAAATAGTGATATGTTGAAGCTTTTCAGGAGGACATAAGAGGTTTGAGTTCAACACTAAAGTGGACAAAAAAGCGTTTGAGAGAATAGAGATTGTTGAGATAAGCCGTATAGAAGATTTTCTACATTGAGGCGAGTTCAATGCGCATTTATACGACTCGATAGAGTGACTTAAAGAGGGAGTCTTGCATTTATATATCATGTTCAATCTTTATAAGTGGATCACTTGTTGGGTTTGGGTAACCCACATTATTCAAATGCATTTTCTTAGAGTGATTTACGGAATAATTCTGTGACGTATTTCCTTTTCAGTATTTTTGTTCATTGAAAACGGTCAAAACATAATAAGGCATTTTTTCAGAAGTTGTTATAACAACTAAATAAATTCTACTATACATATTGATAGAAACGTTCAAATACATTCATCCTCTTAATTTACATTCGTAAGGTTACATATCCACCATACATCTTATCCACTATTTCATCAATTGGGTGACACGTGACTATCACTAACTCAACTGCATTGAAAGTTATCCACTAACTCAAAAGGTAGCAATGTGTTACCTTATTAATAAACCGGTGAATGAAATAGACGGTTGAAATATGACCTTACAAATATAAATGAAAAAAATGAATATATTTAATACTCCTCTTCGTTAAAACTACAACCTTCGAATATTTTTATCCATCATATATATAAAGCCCAAACTCTTCTATTAACAGTTATTTTGAAGCCACATTTAGCTTTCTCAAAATATCCCTGCATAATCTCATAATTACTATATTTTATTTTACTTAGTTAGATTATAGTTAATTTATTTAAAATATCCTAAGCATATTGTTCACAACCTTTGCACAGATTTTACTGTGCAATAAAATACTAGTATATATAAAGCAGCAAGCCTTGAATTGATGGTTTCTCTTTTAAAGCCATAATTCACCTTCCCAAATTACCCCTACGACACTTAATCTTTACATACTTAATATGCTAATTACAAACGTCATATAAACCATATTATAATAAATAAATAACCAATTATGTGCATAAAATTACTAATAAAAAATAATGCCGCATGGGATCTCAATTCGTTGGCTTGATCGTGATTTGTGGTGCAACCTGCTGCAACGGGGTCAAAATAATTTCATTTTATGTATTTTTAATACCTTTTAAAGTATATGTTGTACTGTCTAAGGATTTTTCTTACTCCATTTTCAGATTTTGGCGAAGTGATCCCCACTTATAACCAACCAGTCGTGCTTCAAGCTGCTCATATTAAGTGCTAGTTCAAGCATTATTGAGGTGTACACATGTGACACAAGTATTCATCATCGATCAGTGTGTTTACCAAATATCCAAACTAATGGTTTAAAAGTTCCCATGTGTCATATAACAACCATAAGTTGTTAAAACTTGCTCATATTAAGTGCTATTGACACTGTGACACTTGTATTCATCATCGATCAGTGTAGTTTCAGATATATTGAATGTCCTCTTAATGAGCCGATTATGACACATAATGACAATTTTGCACTCTAACAGGTGTGACTCATAATATGCATTGATAATATAGTTTGAAAACTACCTGTTTGGCTACGTGCGTCTGTCTCTCTGCATCTGCCCCTGCATTTTAAGTGCAAGTTGGTTGCTTTCCTCTTTAACGATATGATAAAGAGATGCGCTCGGCGCACCCATAGTTGGTGTATACGGAACACCGAGTCGAGACATGTGGCACATGAGTAAGTGCAATTTTTACCGGAATTAACAAAATTATCTTACGTGATTTATATAATATGGTAGAAATTAAGGCATAATTTTGTCTTTTTGGACATAGATATGCTCTGACGACAGGTACATTTAAAATTTTCCATGATAAAAACAAGGTATTTTAATCAAAATCATGATATTTTGAGTCTAGCAGTGCCAAAGTCCCAAGTGTTAACCTAATATTTCTACAAAAACAACCTTAAAGATATAGAAAAATATGTTTCAGTAATATGCATATGGTCTGTGATAATATTTTTAATGTATTATTTCGGAATATTTAGGTGGGTGGAATTTATTGATATGATGAATAATGTAATGAACATAATCATGTAAACCGTATCTAATGTAAGATGAGCAACTGTTGATCATTAGTACCATGTCTTCAAATCCACTGAAAAGTTGGGAAATATTTATTAACGAACCAAAATTTGTATCGATAATGTTGAGAAAAACCAAGATGCTGAGCCTCCGGATTGATCGATTTTATATTTCTTGTTTTCGTTTAGTTAGGTAGGTTATGCAATTTCTATAAATATTTGATAGGTTATGTAATTATTTCGGACTCCGGTCAGTTTTCGACAAATGACACACATTTTCCTGGGTTCATTTCTTCATCAATTGCTTTAAGCCTTCTGGTGTTTCTCTGCTTGCTTTTCTCTTTATAATTTTATTGTTGAATGATTCTTATTATTAAACTTTCATCATGAACAATTGGAGAGTTATAAGCAAAAAATTATGCATTATCTTCCTTATTAATAGAATATTTAAAGGGCTCCAACAATATTCTACCAAATACTGTGTCTCATTAAATACCAACTGAAACCAACTTCCCATAATCACAAAATCAAAACATTATTATTGCGTGAAAAGTAGTGACTTGAACAGTTGAAAGTTACACATTTTGACAAGTGTCCCAGCACAAATCACAAATAGCTAGATGTCTCCATATATGATGTTACTTAGAGCTGCCCGCTCTGTCATCAGCCAATCACAACCTTTAATTATTAGCGATTAGATATATTATATTTTTGGTCTAGTCAAACGTTCATATTCGAATATTTAGAGAAATTAAGATCAGCTGCAATTATGTTAATTTGTGAGTAGTTGATAGTGATACACTTAGGGATGTCCAATGGGCCGGGCCGGGCCGGTCCAAGCCCTAAATCGCAAGGCCGAGTCCGGCCTAGCCCTAAATAATCGGGCCTTTTAAAAATTTCGGGCCGGGCCGAGCCTCGTTAAATTCGTCAAGCCCACGGGCTTTTTAAGGTCCTTTGACTTTCGGGCTTTGACCGGGTTTGACCGGGTTTGACCGGACCTAATTTCAAATTTTAATTCATTTTTTAATTTTAATTAATTCGAAACACATAATTTAAACCAATTTAATTATAATTATTTTTATAACATTAGTTTTAAATAATATGTTGAACGAATAGTATATATTTTGAATTTAAATGTAATATAATGAACTTAAATAATTTTATATACGTTTATAATAGATATAAAATGTTTGTATATCGTTGTACATTCTCTTAATGTTATATAAACGATATAAATATCATATACATTAAATTTGAAAATAATATACTTATTTAAAATTTATTTTTTTTGATCGGGTTTTTTCGGGCCTGACATCGGGTCGGGCTTTTCGGGCTTCGGAATTCAAGCCGTAGCCCAGCCCGGAGCTTTCGGGCTCGGGCTTTTTCCGGCCTTGGGTGCGGGCCGGGCCGGGCCTTAGGGCTTTTTTAGGGCTTTAGGGCTTTCGGGCCCGATGGACATCCCTAGATACACTCCCGGTTCTTATGTTGGGTCGTTGGGTTTCCCATTTACAGAATGTCAAAATTGGCCTCAGACATCTAGCTGATCAGGGGTGAAACCGGTACCGGGAACCGGGAAATTTCGGATTTTCTGTCCCGGTCCCGAAAATTCGGGATTTTTAAAATCGGGTACCGGAACCGGTCCCGGTTATAAAAAATCCCGATTTTTTCCCGAATTTCGGTATCGGGACCGGGACCGGGTAATGCCTTCAGTCCCGAAATTCGGAACCGGTTGGATTCGGGACTAAAAGCGGTACAAAATTCGGGACTTTCCCGGTCCCGGTTCCGATTTTCAGATTCCAAGCTTACGTCCCTTGAATTTTCCAAGCGCACGTTCAAGGATTTATCATAAAAGCAAGATACGTGCGCTTGGGAAAAGGAAAGAGCGTCCACTTGGAGTGCCAGAATGGGTCCGAGAGCTTTCTCCAAGCGTACGCGTACGCTTGAGGGAATAGAAGAAGCGTACGCTTGGATAAATCAAGAGACGTGCGCTTGGTATAGTAAAATCCGTTACCGGTACCGGGAACCGGTGATTTAGTCACTGGGTACCGGTCCCGGTAACGGTACCTAATATTCGGTATCGGGACAGTCCCGAATCCCGGTTTTTTAGAGTAAATCCCGATTTGGAACCGGAACCGAAACCGGGACCGGTAAATAATTCGTTACCGGTTACTTTGTTACACCCCTCTAGCTGATATCACATAATGTTTTTACAGAAATGTTCCAAAATAAAAAAATTACACACAAGTATAATATCTCATAAACACGTTGATTAGAGTTCAATTTTTTTATATAAATTTATTCCTACATCGTTCGGAAGTCAGGAGGGCTTGGATCATCGACTTCTGCAAACATAGATCAAATGACTGACTGCTAGGCTGCTAGTCTGCTATTCTTTGTGCAAGTAGAGTTTAAATATTCTTATATATTGGATCGAAAACAAACTAGTATATACAATCCCACACTTCATTTTTATTTATATCACATTCTAAGTATTACAATGACTTTAAGTTTGAAATATCCAAATTGAGTCCCATTGCACCATCCACTTTGTAAATGCATTATTCCTTAAAGCCTCCCAAATCCACCTCTACGCTTGAATTTCACCAACAAGCCATTCCTCATGTAAAGTGTCGTTGTCATTTTAGGCACAACTTCATGACCTTCAACCACCTTGATTGAGTACCTTAGAAGAACTGAAGCCACAACCATTTTCATTTGCATATAAGCAAAACTCTTGCCAGGACACAACCTCGGCCCACCGTTGAAAACGACATATTTGAACTGCTGAGTGTTTTCACCGGCAAAGTATTTTCCATCTTTGATCCATCTCTCCGGTTTGAACTCGGTGCAATCCTTACCCCAAATGGACTCCATTCTAGCCATGGAAAATATGCTATAGAGAATTCGTGAACCTTTTTTTACTATCGTTCCATCAGGGAAAACATCATCTTCTAAAGCTTCTTTAAAGTCTATAGGAACTGGAGGGTATAGCCTTAAGGCTTCGGATATGGCTGCTTGTAAGTAGACCATTTGCTTAAGTTCCTCAACACTGAAAATAACTTCACCTTTATATGGTTCACTACGACGGCTTAGAATGTTTTTTATCTCGTCGAGAATCTTCATTTCAACGTCCGGCCTTTCGCTGACAAGCCAAAAGAACCATGCTAGACCCACTGAGCTAGTGTCTCTACCAGCTAAAATGAAACTTGTGCAAAAGTCTCTAGGAAATTTGGAGATTTGATAATTTCATCCCCAGGGTTGTTACCATCTTCCCTTTGGACAAGTCTAGACATAAGATCAGACCAATCGTTTAGATCTCCAAGCTTCTTGTACTGAATTCGACGATTCTCAACGGTCTTTTCTGCGAAATCATGCACAATCTAATAGATTCACGTAGCCTCTTTTCAAATCCTAACCCAAAGTACCTCAAGGCTTCCACACAAAAGGTGGTACCAAGAACCTATATAATGTCAGCTCAGTGGCATGTTCGAAAGCCGTAGCGAATGGAACTTCAGGTAGATTAACGTCCAAACATCCTGGATCAACTCCAAATGCAGCCATGCATATATTATCGAAAGTGAACCGAAGAAGCACTTCTTGGAAGATCAATAGTATCCCCTGTAGTCACCACATAATCCACAACATTAAGCAACTTTTGATGCACCAACTCAGTTATGCACTTCATGGAGTAATCAACAAATCTTCCAGTGTGCATCTCTGATGTTGCAACCCTTCTCAGTTGCTTCCATAACTCGTCGTCGGCGTTGAAAATACCATGACCAAGTAGGTCTTGGAAACGCTCCCTGTAGTATTTTCCTTTAGGAAAGTTCTTGAAATTTGTCTTGAGAATGTATTGTATCTTCACAGGATCAACAGTCACCAGCCCATATGACTTCCCTAGCCACATTCCTCTATGACGAAACGTCCCGTTCGTGCCACGGAAAGAGTTAGTAGCCCATTCATGGACCTTGTGGATATGTAGTAAGACGGTAGGATGATACCCAAAACCGGCCATAACATTGGACCCTTGTTACGAATTTTAGAGAGACTGGAGCTGAAAACAAAGAGGCCGAAAAGTGCTATAACAATGTCAGATGGCCAGACATGATTGTGAAGCCAATGAGCAGCTCTAAGTACTCCTTCCATTGCCATTTTCATGTATCAAACCAGCAGCTTAGAAACACTGTGAACTAAAAACTCAAACTATTAGTAGTAGAGATTTGTAAGGACACTGAAGCCAGCGCTCTCAGTTATGTAATAAGAGGACTCGAGTCAATCCTGATGAGCAAACTATAGCTTGGTGATGTGGAGTTCACACATTGAATACGTGTGAATTTAATATGATGAATTCCTAACCACCTTAAGCAGCCCACCGATGCAAATATAATACACACTACTACTTCATAGAGAGTGCATTAGAGTGATGTTGTAGGGTAGTTGTAGGGTAGGGTACTTCCTAAATCACATGGTTGTAAATGTCCTAAAAATATTTTAAAAATCACAAATCATCCTATATATAAAACATAAGTGAATTATCGATTATTTTTGAGTCATAATTCATTTCTCAAAATATTTCGTTTCTAATTCAAATATAATTTCATATGTGATAAGATAATTACACATTTCATATAAACAATATTATAAAAAAATAAAAACAATTATGTGCACAAAACTACTGGTATTAATAAAGAGTAAGTGAGTGTTAGGAGTTTATGAATCACCCTAAATCTGTAAGTCTAGGGTTGCTTAATATAAGGGAGCATTAAAATCTATGGGGAGGTGATTCATGTGGCATACATGACAACCTGCTGGACATTTTGGCACGTAAGTTTGAGCGGGTAGGTTTCTGGGCAGTTTTGGCAATGCACAAGTATCAGAATGAGAAGCATTTTTTTTTTGTTTGAGATATAGAATATTTATTATTTCGGAGTGGAGTGTGATAAGGTCTACTAGTCGGTCATTCAGTCTCTATTTTTAGAAGTCCGTGGCTCAAATTTTTCTAAGTGTATTTTGAATTTTTGGTTTCTATCATATTCTTAGGTAGATGGTGCGGATATGAGAAATAGTTAAGAGTTTACAAACCAATCCTTAATAATCATCTAATATCGCAATGCTGAATATAATAAAATATATTATACTTTCAAATAAACTATAATAAATTACAATTTGTATTTAAAATTTTCAGTGGTTTTCTTGCGCTATACAAGTATTCCTTTCTTAAAACTAGTAGAAAGTTCGAGAGGACCACCCCCACAGAGGCCTTGAATGAATGCCACCAACTGAAGGTGCCTTAATGACTGTTTACCCTTAAAATTGGATGACAAATTGAAGCATTTAGGTTTACAATTTTTCATATAAATTGACTAACTCTCGAGCAATGTGAGAACTATAAGAAATATCAACGTGTACGATTGTAACTCTCAGTCTCACTTATACTGTTACTAATTTTTTAAAATTATTGTTATGCTTCGCACTGGTTGATCGATAAACTGTTAGTATAACTATTTAATTAAAATAAACACTGTTCTCCACGAAAGTCTAAATCGTTTTCTTCCATTTTACTATTTTACAATCCTCAAATCTAGCCTATATTAATTATTGAAATAATGTGGGTGTTTGTTGTAATGATAACATAAATATATTCATTTTTATATCCATTAAATTCCTACTATATACACATTTTTGATTTGGGTATTTTGTCGAAAATCACTCTCTCAATAGCTCAATTTTAATGAAATAATTCCTTTAATTTTTTTTGGGATAATCACCCATCAATTCCAATATGGTTAAATTGTGAAACAACTTTGCCGATTTCGGCGTCTTTTGCCAAAAAATTGACCGTTGACTAACATACTTTAAATCGGAATTTTTCAATAATATACTTATCAAATAATATCATTGGAAAAGGTTCTAGAGAGACAACTAAAGTTTTGTAAGACGGAGGGACAACATCTCAGCCGTCGATTTTTATCAATCCAACGGATGAGATTGACAAAATATAAATTTCCATTGAAAGGGTGGTTTTCGGCAAAAAAACCTTTTGATTTTCATTAATTACTTAACCAAATATATGGATGAGCGTACGAAACGGGATTTTGAACTATTATCCATAAAATTCCGATCACAACTCCGAACTGACATAAACCAAATATGTGGATGAGTGTACTAAATGAGGTTATTAAATACTAGTACTTTGATGCACAGAAGTTTCTGTGCATATTTAATTTATAGGGTTAATTAGAAATAAAGGTGTTGGGCAATCACCCAATTTCATTTAGGGTACCGGATTATCCCAATTTTCAATTAGAGGTCCGAACTATCGCTCAGTTTCATTTTGGGTATCAGACTATCTTATAATCCTAATTTTCAAATAGAGGGTTGGATTATCTCAAGTTTCAGTTAAAGACTATCACAAATTTAAATAAAGGAAAGGATTATCTCAATTTTCAATTCAAAGACCGTACTATTTTAATTTTTAATTCAAGATTTTTGAGAAAAAATTCAAAATAATTTAGATTATCTAACAAGAATATTCAAAGTATATCTACATAGATAAAGGTTCAAGGAGGACCAACGTCACTCACCAACCGCCCTGTGGTTTTTGCTAATTTATTATATAATTTATTAAAAGTAATTTTATCTCAACCGCTAGATTAATCTAAACCAACGGTTGACAATTAAGTCTTTATGTCTCACAAAAATTTGATGTCCGCCTAAAACTCAACCCTATTTATATAAATTATAAAATTATATAAAATACATTTTCTTAATAATTTAAATATTTTTAAAACTTGTCATGTAATCCCTATTTTTTTGAAACTTGTAATGTAATCAAAATGTCCAGAATGTCTATCACTCATCCCTCTCAATATTACTCCCTCCGTCCCACTATGTTTGTCCACTTTGATTACTTTATACCTCACAAATAATTAAAAAGATGAACAAACTTTGTGGGACGGAGGAAGTATCTTACTTTTACCAACCGACGGAAATAAGTTCTGTACTGAACTGAATTTTAATTGGTAAACTGATCTGGATCCAACCAAACCAAGGCTGACATTTTAAAACAACACAGAATACTCGAGTCTGGAAATACCCGAATTTCCCAAAACGTATGTCCAAACTCGAAAGGCTTTCGGACTACGGAGTGGTGTTATTAGGCCCAACCTTTAACTTGCTAACCTACTCGCGTACTCTTTAAGGCCAATCCACTCATTTACTTTATGCAATTTTTTTGACTGATGTTATTTTCATTAATGTGACCCTCAACTTCTAGCAACAAGTTATAATGTTTATTTATCGTTTTAATGAGAATTTTTTCAAGCTACTTATTGTTCAGCGTCTTGCTAATCTTGAAAGAACTCAATGCAGATGGTGCACTAAAGAGCTTGCAGAGTGAAAATGTTAGGTGGTAATAGGCAAGGTGGTAAGCGGATATGGTTCTTGTAATGTTGTTCATCAAAAATGTTCTGCAAAATGGAAGAGCCAATAAAAAATTACCACGAAAGAAAAAAATTGAAAGAGCTTACAAAGAGATTCATAACAAACAGTCGACTGAAAATTGAAATCAGAAAACCTTGCAAATATTTTTGTTTGGAAGTTGCATTACAGAGAATCAAATGTGCCCTGAAGTAACACATACATAATGACTGACAGATGCATAAACAAGTGCAGTAAAATTCCTTATAATTGATTCTACGCCGTACTGTGAGTTTGTGACTTGGTATGCAGACTGCAGTATGCCAGTAAGTCATAGACTGTTAAACATATATCATATGCCAGAAACAGGAGGGGGTTTTCTAAATCTGAATTAATATATATGCTTCCTAAAAATGTTTAAGATACACTAGAGTATCTTACGCATAGTGATAAAAAACTACTTGTAAACAAAAACAATCCATTGTTCCCTGCACACGCACAGATAATGAGAACAACATAAGCCAAAATGGAAATAATAAATCACAACTTCTACGGCTCTGCCTAAAACAAAACAATGATAAGTTTGTTGGTTGACCCCGCCAAAAGTATACAAATGATTTTAACAATATCGGCATACGCTTGTGCTGAAGTCTACAAAAACACATTATAAGTGACTTTTACTAACATTAACCAATTAAGTATATTGTGTGAAACAAATAGATGAAATTAACCTTGCAGAGGCAGTAACTTCCTATCAGCTCTTGGAAGAAGCCTTTTCTTGTGCCACCCTCTGAGAGAACACCTTTGTCGCTGTCATATTATCATTAAAATACTAAGCATAAGGATGCTCCTTGGGCACAAGCCTCTTATACTTTTCAAACTGCTTTTCAGCCTCATCACTTTTCTTCAACAATGTATATACGATCCCCATGCATAAATAAGGCCTGAAATCAGTTGGCTCTTCCTTTACAAGCTCCTGATAAACGTTCAACGCCTCACTATGCTTCCCATCTGTAACTCTAACCTGCGCAACCAAAAGCTTAAAATCTCTTAAATAATCCTCATTTTTCCTCTCCTTCTTACAAGCCTCCATAGCCTCCTCAATCCTCTCAAACACTTTCTTAACCTCAGCACCAGAACCAGACTGCGACACAACCCCGTCACAAGTCCATGATGTGCTTCAACGCGAAGTGGTAACACTTCCTCAAACTGCTCCGTCGCAATTTGATACTCTCCATTATGACTATGCACATGCGCTTTGAGCAACCGCCATTCATTTTCCTCAGGCTCAATTTTAATCAATCTGTCTATAACACCAATAGCTTCCTACAACTTTGATTCTTAATCTTCACCTCCATCGACGACCTCAAAGCTTGAACGTCGTTTTGGGGAGACGAGAGATACTCCTCCAAGTTCGTCTCCTTTACTTCATCCGTAACTCCGTTTACATAGTCCTTCTCCATCTCCATTATCGATATCGGCGCCGCAACAGCCGGTAATGCTCTGTGGTTGAACCTCGCGAATACGAGCGCTGCCAATGCGATTGCGACGCATGTGGACTTAACAATAGATGACGCCAGTGGCGGAACCAGGACGAAATATTCGCCGGGGCTCAAATAATTTTTTAGCCGGGGGCTCTAATAATTTTTTCAGCCGGGGCTCAAATAATTACTTTACCCGGGGCTCCAAATCGAATTATGATAAATTATACCTGATAAAAATATTTATTTTTTTCCTCGCCGGGGCTCCAGCCCCCCTCCGCCCCCTGGTTCCGCTACTGGATGACGCTATAGGTTGTATAACTTTCGTAAAAGATGAATCAGTCGATGAAGCTTCGATGGAGCGGAGACGTATGATCGGAAAAAACGGCGGAAGTTGAAGCGGAGGATGAAGGACGGCGATGGTTTAGGAGGAGGAAAGGCTGAGGTCGGCGGTAGCGGATTTTGGTTGCTGAGATAAACCCTAGATAGACGACGGAGGGGTTTGGTCTGATTGATTTCTGTAAAATGTTCGATTACGAAATTATTGGTTCAATCGATCGAGTGAACCGAGTCGGGAGGTTACGATTGACGGCCCAATTAAACTCTTAATTTAATCCGTTCAAAATATTTCCATCTCCAAATTCCATCACACGCCGAGTCGCCGATCACAATTGCAACCCTCCGGCAGCTTCTCGATTTTCCGCCGTTTCAAATTCACTTATCCTTCGTTTACTCGTAATTTCGTAGCTTCTTTGAACTTACACTGTTTTGAACATTGCTTGATCGATTTTGGGGACGAAACTATAAATTAGGGTTTCTCTTTTGTGGTCTGATTTTTATGTAGAATCTTCTTATATCGAATCTGAGCTAATATTGACAGTTTGAGCTCGCTTCTGGTGATTGATTGGTTAGTGTTAACTTTTTTCAATTCAACTTTTTTCTGCTTTTATATGATTAGATTTGTATAGTTTGCAATCTGTACTACAATGATTTTTTCTATTGTAGTGTTGGATAATATTCGGAGGATGGGCCCTCGCTCTCGTAAGTGGACTAAAGGTAATGTAGATTCAGATGAGGAGTCGAGTGAATATGTAGGGAAGGAAACTCATGATGCGGAGAAACTTAAGAAAAAGATGGAGAAGTCTTTGGTAATTGATAGGTATGAAGAAGAAGAAGACAATGATGATGATGACAGTGATGGAGAAGTCGATGGAAGTGCTTTTGGTAATATTAGAGTGGATGAGTTTAACTCTCGTGGGGGGAGAGTGTCCAAGCGTGTGGTATTGCCGTCACCAGGTGATTTGCCCCCTTCTGACGAGTCATCGGATGAAGAAATTGAGGAGCTGGATGTGCAGCCTAACATTAATCACTCGTTAGTTTTTTCGGAGTCTGAAGATGAAGGGCCAATATATGTTTGCGAAATCCATTTGCCTGTAAGTCTTTATTATTTTGAAGTCCTATTTTGGTCTGGATATTTGTATGCTTCATTGAAATTTGCTTGTATGTGTCAACTGCACTTTTTAGGATCCCTCGACCTTAGTTCCTGCTGTCAGAGGCAGCCGTGAGAAACGAGGTTTAGTTCCTAAAGAGCGTAGAGTGAACTGGTCGCCCGAGGTTTACGATCCAATTCCAAAAGAAGTCTCATATGCGGTGAAAAGCAAGCAGAAGAAACAACCTAAAGCGGAAAAGAAGACTGGAAAAGAGAAACAAAAAGGGAACAAGGCAGCAAAAGCATCCAGTGTCAAAGATAAAAAGCAAAATAAGAAGCAGATGGAAAAGAATGCTGGTAGGTCGAGAAGAGGCCAGAAGTCTTCAGATGCTGATTTCTGGTGATCATTAAAGTTGCAATGTTATGCTCAGGGAATTTCAGCTTACTCAAAAGTTTCTTCCCAAACTATGGTTGGCTAGTAATCCAAATCATCTCATTTCTTCTGAGGATAACTATGTAGTCTTAAAACTACCTTTTACATGTGTAGGTCAAGATTCTCAACCACCATTTTATTTGATATTCAATACCTTTTATATATGGTATTGATTCTAAATGGATTGAACTTAGATTGAAGATTTCAATCTTCAAATATCATTGTTAGGCGTTTCATAATATGTTCTCTGAAAATTCTTTAGCAACCTACCATCATAATGCATTGTATGGATATTATATTTGTCTTGAAGGTTTTATGGAGGCTTTACTTATAAAGTTGGGCTAATTATAAAAAAACGTACTGTCTCATTTTATTTTAGATACTGAACTATCTCAATTTTCAAATAAAGATCCGCACTTCTCAATTTTCAAATAAACATCTGTTCGATAATTGATTCAGTCTTTTCATGTTACTTTATTAGTGGTTAGAATTTGTGTCATGCCATCACTATCTCAATTTATTGATTCTGAAAAGACATTTTAGTGCATTTTGAAATAATATTCTGAGTTGTTGACTCGTATTATTCAAACATTAACTATTTTTTGTCCTCATCAATCTTGCTCTTATCAATCTTTCCTTAAAAGTCATGATATAAAAGAAGTTTATTATTCTTATCAAAAAAAGAAAAAGTTTATTATTCCAACATTAACTCCCTTTTGTCCTCGCCATCGAACACTTTCAACTTCTTCGGAGTTACTATAATTTTAAGAATTAAACTTACTGAAAATTTAAAAATAGGTCTCATTCAATAATTAAAATAAGAGACGCTCAAAATTATGATCCGACCCCAACATCCGATCCAAATCGTTATAAGTTTAATTATCTCAACTCACATCACATTACAATCTAAAATATTTACCTTTCAAAATCATGTTAAATAAATAATACTTGCACCAAGGGTTAAGTTCAAAATAGATGTTAAATTTTTATGATATTAAATCATCGATTTTAATATTAAATCATCGAAGAGTGACATATTATTAAATCATCGATTTTAATAATTCGACGGTTGATATTAATTAAAATTGGTTTTTAATAAATTGGGCGGTTAGATTTGAAAAAAAAATCTTGGAGGTTGAGATTGACGGTTTTATTTAAAATGAAATCTCATCTGTTAAATTATTTTTAGTTAACGATCGAGATCGTGTCTCACGACCCTATATTTATTTAGTTATCCTTTCTCGAACATTACTCTGCCCACTAATATCATTGATTATCTGACTGTCACATATATCATTGAGTAGCGGTCTAGCGGTTAGCCATTCGGTCTCTGATCTCATAGATCGGTGGTTTGTCCATTAATTTTTGTTAAAAAAAAATCTGACTGTCACATATAAAATTATCGTATAATTAAAAAATCAAGGTGTTATAGACTTATAGTAATATCTATATTTTTTTCAAATAATTTCTAATTTAAATAATATATGAATACAATTGCAACTGTAAAATATACCCCATGAATATTAAATTCCCCTTTATTTTTAATTTTTTAATTTAATTGGACCAAAAATGCAGATAAAAGAATTAATATGATTTAGTCTTCCTGCAACTGTCTCCGTGTTGAACTCGCGTTAAGCTCCACCAGGAGACAACAACACAACACTAAATCAAATCTCTCCGATTCGATTTTTGAATTTCAAATCACTTCCAGATTTTTCTCATCCGCCGCCGGACACCTTCCGATCCTTCATTTTTCCTTCTTTTTGTCGTCGTTTCTGACCATGAAATAGCATGGATTTGATCGATTAGTAGACCGCCGATTGTTAATCGATATGACTCTTTACATCGGTCGCGAAGCTTCCAAGGTATCGTTTCTGTTTATATCGATTTGTTGTTTGAATTGATAGCTTTTGTTATGTTTTGGATCTGATTTTTTTGTGTATGAAGCTGTGGAAGAGGATTTGGGCGGAGATAACTACGGAGATCAAACTGCTTGCTGAGAATTGGAAGTATCTTCTTGCCGGCCTCATCTTTCAGGTGAATGTTAAAGTAGCTTTGTTAATTGATTTGATGCTTGATGTTTCGATTGAGATCAGTTTCTGAAAATGTTAGATTATTTGTGTACTGTTCTTATTGGAAATTATTTTGAAGTTTTTGAGCTAAGATATTCTAGAGATTATGCGGATTTTATTTCAAGATTTATGTTCATGGCGTACTTTTTAAAATATTAGGTATTGATTCTGATGCTTGTCCTATATGCAGTACATTCATGGATTGGCTGCCAGGAGTATTCATTATTTTCATAGACCGGGACCATTACTTCAGGATGTTGGATTTTATCTTCTTCCGGTGGGTTTTAGTTTGTGGATACCTGCTAAGCAGTTCTTTTGAGGACGTGTTTTTGTCTTTATTGAATGGAGCAAACACTTATCAATTGATGTTTTGTGCGTCTTTAGGAGCTTGGTCCGGAGAGATCATATATCAGCGAGACATTATTCACCTGTGTATTCTTATCTTTTTTCCTGGTAAGTGCTTCTCTTCCGATCATTTTAGGCTGAGTACAGTGCTTTTAAAATAAAAAGAAAGAAATATGACTGCTGCCTTCATTCTATGCGCGTGTGTGTGTTCAGTTAACCTGTTGAGCTTCTTTGGGAGTATATTTACATATAGGTCTGTTATGCAAGTATAACCTAAAATACAGTCACATTTTTAGTTGCTTGATTTGTGAATTTAGTTTGTGATGTAGTATTAAATTTTGGATTTCACACAATTCAACTGTTACACTTTCACACACAAAAGCTCTGTGTAACATTTCTGCTGGCTTCAGCGTTTACTAAAAATAACTGGCTTAAGTATCATGATAATAATGAGGATTAACAATTTTATGAATTGAATATGCACTCGGTTCTCTGTTTTATCTTTTATTTATACCCTTGCTCATTGTATTTCAAGCTCCAGTTGTTTATAGTTTCTTGGTTTTGAATGGAACTATTTCAACTGCTACTTAGATTTATACTGATAAATTACCGTTATTTGTGATAGGTACGTGCTTCTAGAGTACTTCCAATAGCAGTTTAATACCTGGTAGTATCTGATATTAAATTTGTTACCCTGCAGTGGACTTTTCATCCTTTCATCTTCAAGAGCAAAAGAATCTATACGGTGCTGATATGGTGCAGGGTTTTAGCTTTCTTATCCGTAAGTGTTGCAACTGGATTATTTTTGTTCTTTCTAAATGCTGGGCGAAGTGATTATGTCTTTTTTGTATTTTCAATTGGAAGAACAAATTGTTTACTTGAAAGTTGAAACCCTGGACCTAGGGTGCAAGTATCTTTGAGTGATTCTTAATTTCTTTTGAAAACTTCTTTTAAAGGCATAGAATTTGTAGCTCCTATTACATTTATTGATCGAAAGGCGGTATTTGTCATTCTATGAGTGGCTGACCCATAGTGCATGTTATTGATGATGGCAGATAGCTACTTCTCGATGTACAGTTTAAATGCTGATGGTCAGTATTGTCTATGAATTTGTTTATACAAACTTGATATCCTGTATGAGGCTGCTGTTCAAAAAACCATTTTCCGCGTAGAAAACGGCTCAAATAATTTGGATCTTTTTCGGTATTCGGTATAATTGCACTATTGTAGCTAGAATCCGTTATGTGCTTGTCCCTTGTTAGTCGTTCATATGATTAATTGCATAACATGGCTTTATCAGCTTTATTATATACCTATTACTTAAGCATTATGATTTTAGCGATGTTTCTTTTTGTAGGGAGTGGGATGATTCATTAGATTGTTTTTCTCATAGTACTGAAAATCATGAATTAAATTTATATATTTGTTGACATGCACTTGTTAATTTCTGATCAGGTCATAGCTGTATAGCTTGGCTCATCAATGCTCAGTGCTCTCCACCTACGTATTTAAGGACAAAATATGAAACTTATCTGACTTTCACACTTAAAGCATACATTAAAAAGTTAGAACTTTTTGGAAAGCATTTATCATTAGCTTTGTAGATTTGTTGCATTGTTGTTATAAAATCTCCCAGCTTCTCTTTAGCCGAACAGTGTCCTTGCAGGTATTTAACGTACTTCTTGCCTAATACCGCGTGAACTCATTTCTGCAGGCTTCTCAATTCCTAAGGATCATCACTTTCTACTCTACTCAGCTTCCTGGTCCTAATTACCATTGTCGCGAGGTATTATTTTAATTTTATCAATGGACGGCATTCTCTTAGCAAGTTTGTTAAACAATTGTATGTCGCCTTGATAATTGGTTATTACAAATCATGTCTGGATGCTAGTATTGCCATGCACTCTTTTACTGGAACTCTAAAAAATTCGTATTCATGGACTTCAGGGTTCAGAACGAGCTACCCTGCCTAGACCTGACAATCTCATCGAAGCTTTCATCATTGGTACTTATTTTCTACCTTTTCAACTAAAAGTTATTCAAATGCATTGTTTTCATTTTGTTGATACGTTGTTTTTGCAGTCCCCCGGGGAATAATCTATGGGTGTGGTGATCTCATTTTTTCATCACATATGATCTTCACTCTTGTGTTTGTGCTGACTTACAACAAGTATGGGGGAAGAAGGTATACATAGCAATACCTGAACTTGTTGAAAAACTTATTCCAAAATAACTATTCAGATTGAGAATCATTTGGTGTATCATGGAAATGGCAAGTCAATAAGACGATGAAGCATGCACAGGCTGTTTCATGTATAGGATGAACATAATATGTAGCATGGTCAAACCTTTCATAGAGAAAACAAATAATTAAGTTGACATCAGATTCAATTACTGCCATGATAAATTTTAAAGTTATTGTTTTGGCGGTTTGAATTATCTTTTCCATTCAACTGAATGATACATTTTATTTGTAATAAAGCTTCTTTAGGAGCTTTATTTGATTAGTTGGTCTATCTCGGTGGCCGCTGGGTTTAAATATCATTACTCAGTTGTATAAAGACTAGAGATACTTTACAGTAAACTAGTGTCTACCCTTTTAGACCACATTCTTGCCCTTGTCGCATGTAAGGCTGGTGTTTAACTTGCTAGCTCAGTTCCATGAAATTCTATTACTCATATTGCAGTCCTTTAACACGATTTGTTCTGTATTTTACATGCAGGTTTATAAAGCTATGCTCTTGGTTAATCGCAGTGGCCCAGAGCTTGTTAATTATTGCCTCCCGCAAACATTACACTGTTGATGTAGTTGTTGCTTGGTACATTGATGTTCTCATCTCTAATGTCCTTGGTGTTGGTTGTACACTCTCCCTTGGCTGTAACTAATGCATTAATGATTTGCTTTTTGTATACAGGTATACAGTTAATCTAGTAGTGTTCTTTGTTGACAAAAAATTGCCAGGTGAGAATCCTCAGTACAACTTTTGTTATGATCTTCTGCTCCGATATCACTATTTTATTAGTTCTTATATTAAATACAAAATCCACTACTCATATCTGCTGGGTCAGTTTTATAACAATGAACAAGCACTTGTTCTTTCTTTTCTTGAACTTGAAAAAGCATTGGTCTTTTGATGGTAACAATGCTGACCTTTTAAGTTTTCTTGATGCAGATCTTCCTTGACCGAACAAGTGTGCTGCTAACTTGTTACTACCAGTAAGCACCAAAGAGAAGGACATCAGGAACAACGAAGAAAATCACAAGCTAACTAATGGAAATTCCGGAGATCCTGTAGATTGGGTATTTAATATATAAAAGCCTTAAATATATTTATGTTTCAAACTTATGGTCGTTATATAACTGGTTGAACTCTTACAGAGACAGAGGATGCAGATAAACGGAAAGATACAGGATGAGTCAAATCATAACCCAATCCATGCCAGTAACACAATGAATGGTGGGCTCTGATAATGTTGGATTTTGTCTATTTCAGTGGAACCAAAGCCTACGTTGAGTTGAACTTCAAACGTATCAGAGGGGTGTCGAAGGCATTCTAGTAGATGAAATAGAATTGTGTTGGTGTTATGACTTATGAGTATAAGCTTAGGCCTCTCTTTCTTTCTCCCCATACATCCATGTATCATCAAAAAATTATATAAATGCATTTTGTTTTACTTTCCTCGTCAGAGCCTTACATTTCATCTTATCCCTGCAATCATCCCATTTGAAGGATTCCAGAAGTTGTAACATGATGCCAATGTACGTTCTTACCTACCGCATTCTTCAATTTGGAGTTCAAGAAAAGTTACATGCCTACCACTGTTTGTTTACTTACATAGAGTTGAATAGTAGACTTCAGTTAATCTCGCTTCAGAATAACAAATCCTTTATACAACAATATTATTGTTGTGATCATTACAAGAGATCATCTCCCTCATCTTTCGTTTCGCCAATCCGTTCAAAATCCTTTTCAATAAACCTCACATCAGATCATAAATCAGTTTGCCCTCGCATTGCGTCTTGCCGTGGCATTATTGGCAGCATCACTACGATGGCACGTTGAAGTGAAAGAGCCATGATACGACAAATGCAAATACCATGCAAGCGAGCAGGAAGTTTAAAAAGCGATGACCTTGCCAGAAGTTTCTGGTGGATTCTGCAGGAGATGGTGGTGGAAATGATGCAGTTACTACTGTGGAAGCATTGGCTGTTGTAGTCTGTGGCATCAGTTCGAGCTCAGTAACAATGTTGACATTATCTGCAGTAGAGTTGCATATCTCGCATATCCTGAAAAAGAGTTGTTATCAGATACCGAAAAATTAACAGACACAAAGTTGGCTTATTACGATCACCTTTTAGTTAATAAGACACAAGTTCAGCATGTCTGATTTGTAATTGCAAATTTTAGCACCAAATAACGTATGGAAATCAATGAAACAAAGTGAAAATTTACAAAAGCTATGCAAGTCTGACCACTGCTGAAAAAAGTGGCTACAGGTCCTCGGATGCAATCGTCTTTACTTTTCTAATGATAAGAGAGTGACATGGTGTCATGTTCCATGAACAATTCCATGGACAGTTATTTCAGAGAGAAAATGACACAAGAGAAAAAAGACTGAAGGGTGCAGGAAAGAAAGACGGTCTACCAGGAAACAACTTTGCGAGATAAAGTTCTGACTGTAAAAGCAAAGCACATGACCTTTTAGTTGTCCTTGTTCACAGAAACAAAAGACTAGGCATAAAACCAACATGTTCACACCAGCACTTTCACATATTAAAGTATTACTTTTCAAACATAAGAATTAAGAGAAAATCCATTCACTAATTTATCACCTCCAACAGCAACGGTAAATGCAACAAGACACCGGACAATGTAACTTAATACACAAAGAAAAGGCAAATAAGTAACTATTCAGGGGCAATGCAGTTTATAAAAGCCAATCTTGCCACTGCTTAGAGGCAAGAACAAAGCTAAGCTTAAATTTTTTGCTAGTTACTCGGTAAATTGTTAAAAGGAGACTTTAGTGGAATATTTATCACATGGACCAAGCGTCATTGTTCATACATCATACACGCTTTACACTTGAGCAATATTCCTAAATCATTATTCAATTTTACTAAACTGAATCGCACTTTGTTGACGCAGCATACACACACAAAATGATAGTAAAATACAAAAAGTTAAACATGCTAAGTTATGCTCAAAAAGTGATTAGCTTGAGAAGAAACAACTGAATGCATCAATTAGATGTCAAATCTCAACTTTAATAAAGAATTGGATTCCATAAAGCAAATGAAAACATAGCACTAAAAATAAATAACTAAGAAAAGAAATATCATTTCAGGCATGATAGATATACAACATGGAAAATGAATCATCTTCGGTGTATTAATAATACTATATGTAGGTCCATCTTTAAGCATCACTTATCAGTTATCACACATTTATCGCCTAACATCTCAATATCTACTACATTTCTAATTGCATTGCCCAAATAAACATCATTAATAATAAAGTCTAGTCCGAGACATCCTTAAACTTCTCTGCCAGTCTTTAGCAAACTTCAACGCTTAAAGTGAACAAGTAAACGTCAATCATACTGACAGCATGTATTAACACTCGACAAGGCTTGAATGAGAAAAAGCACACACAAAAATAATTTCAGAACTGAATTAGCAGGTTTTTAAAAGCCAAATAGACAAACCTGTTTCCCCTTATCTTGAACCATCTCTCGGCGCAATTAATGTGAGCAACAGCTAAATCATTCTTGCAATCACACCCCAAATCAATCACATTACTCCCAATTCCCAAATTCAAATGACATATCCTACACTCTCTCGTCTCGTCTCCAACCTCTTCATCTAAATGCACCTTCACATCACCATCATCTCCATGAATAACAACCTCAACCGAGCAATCCGAGACAGAAGAGTCTCTCCTAGACCCTGATCCATCTCCCACCTCATGATCAGTGAACCTTATGTCCTCATATGAGCCTCCTGCGGTCGAATAGAATGTGGAATAACATGAACCCTCATCAGCATCAGAGAAGCAGATACTTCTGCTATCCTCATCATCACTTCCTGAGTTGGTTCGGCGGAGGTGGTGGCGGCTTTGGTGGTGCTGGTATGTTGTTCTCCCTTGCTCTAAATCTATATGGGCTGTTGACATTTGGAGAATTAATGCATGAAATTTGATAAAGATTGAAACTTGAAAACCTACTAACAGTATTGGAAAGAACAGCTGACAATTGGATGACCCAGATGCTCAAATTGAAGTCAAATGCATAAACATAGCTAAAGATTGAAACTTTGAAGCTCCCAGAGCTTGAGATTGAAACCTAATGTTGGAATTGTGGATGAATTGACAAGTGAGGATGAGAGTGAAAGGAATCATATGGAGAGGGCAAATGGGGGGATTTACTAAAGGAGAAATGAGTGGTGGTATGAGAATCTCATGCTTTGATTTTTCCAGCTGGGAAGAGTCGAAAGTAGAGTGGAAAGGTTTCAGCTTTGGGACTGAAAAATGAAAACAAAAGAAAGAAACAGCTGATGAGACCAAGCAGCAAATGTATGACAACCCCCAAGTATGTGTTATGTGTATCATTAAACCAACCATGTGCTCAAACAAATGATGTTTAGATTAGATGAGCTGCTTACTTTATGTACACTAGACTTTGTTACCAAAGATTATGACATTATATTCCATCTCCTCTTTGGGAAATTTCAACATAAATGATCACATGTACCCACTGTGTTCAATGGAACCTAATGTCACATATGGGATATCAATTGCTCTCAGCAAATTTAATGAGCCAAATCAGGATATCAAATTCAATTTAATGTCTTTGATTGTGTTTTATAAATGTGGCAAAATTGGCAGACAGAAATGTATATTTCAATATCCAAATAACATCTTTGATTTACAAAAAATATGAGTTTGAACTTTTCTACAAAATATATGAACAAAAAGTTAAAAACCTCTTCTGATCATTCAAATATTCATGTTGGGCCAAAAATGAGGAGAACCCATGTCAATTTCAGGCTTCATTCAGCCTCAGCTCCCACATCTCACAAGATATATCATCACAATTCACACAGGTGAAAACAATACACAAGTCCCATGTAACGACCCGATCGGATCGGCCGATCTGAGCCGCTACAAGCCTAGCCTGTCCGAGACATATGTCACCCAAGTCCCCTAGGTCACCACAACCTAGGACCATTATCTTTAAAAACCATGATACTTAGGTGACATGAGACTCGGCAGGTTAGCTTATCTAGCTAACTCTTTTTCTCATTCTTGTCGATGTGGGATGTTACATCCCAGGAACCAGCCAAACCAGTGCAAAATATGTGTGACCAACCCAAGCTAAAATAAAATTTCAATATTTTTCTGCCTCCACAGCGTCCACCCTTCATCAACTTTTTTTGATAACAAAGGCCAAAAGCCACGCCCTAAACAGAGATAACAAACACAGAAACGCGCAAGGCCAACAGACAACCAAACCAAAAGACAAAGCAACCAAGGCATGCATCAACTTAAACATAACAACATGCTGTAGCAAGATCAATCAGGAGTGATCAATGCTGAGATTACCATTGTTTATCAAGCATTCCATTCGCAGGAAGCATATTGGGTTACCGGTGTAGCGTGCTGGCTTATCAATCTACTGGTCGTCAAGGAGATATTAATATTCAAGGTGAGGATAGGAAGAAGCTTGATGTTAAAACCAATGAAGTTCGCATGATTTGTACTAACTAAAGTAGCTTGCTTGATATTTATTGTTAGAATGTGTTTCAATCTTTAATGAGAAAAAATGAAGCAAAATATGATCCCTTGGGAATTGCAGGTGTTTTCGAATTGTTTTAGCCCAATTTGAAGGACAGGAATTATAGCGTCAGAGGAAGAGGATGTGCCCGAGGCAGTGGAAGAGGCCACTCAGGCAACTACAATTTGGTGTTTTTTGACACACTGGATGTATCATCCAACATTAACACTGCAGCCACCATAGTTTCCATCTTTCATAAAACTGGAGAAGTACTTAGCTTAACACAGTTATTTATAAGCATAAGGCTTCATTTTATTTTCAGCAAATTATACTCATGACAACTTCAGAAATTACAGCAAAAATTTTCTGAACCGTCATACGTTTGTTGAGATCCTGGTCCTGACATCTCAGACTCAGATGTACTGAAACTATACATAAAGATTAAAAATAAGGCTTCTGGCAACATCTGCTAATTTGTCCCATGAGCTAGCATCTATTTTGTCTAAGAGTTTATACTGCATCAGAGCTAATAATCATTTATGTTGAGTAAGTAGTAAGTACTTAGTCAAGCTTTTGTCAAAGAGGATGTGCTCTCATCAATGGTGCTCGGGAATTTGCTGCGCAGAAATAATGAGCTATGTTATATACAGTTTCCAGTGGACGAGGAAAGCACAGGACAATGCAATAACTTGGTGCAGAAAAATTACCTGGACTTGAACTATAACCTGTCGCTGGGAAATATCTGGGTCTTCACAATATATATCAAAATCCATTAGTAGGTCAGCAATGTCGAAATCCAAAACAGGCAGATCAAGATCAAAACAATTCCCATCATCAGATACAGAAGTGTAACTCTGATTTGAGGTTGTTTTTTCCAAAGCTGTTTTCTCATCAGCACCATCAAAATTAAGCCTACCCTTGACACGATCCCTCTTGATAGATCTTTGCAAGTCACTCTTGGCGGGTGAACATGAAGAGCTGCAATGTTTCTCAACTGAGTAATATGTAGCTTGTTTATATGGACTGACAATGACGGTCTTGGTGGAAACAAATGTGCAATTGGATGCAAAATCTGGTGAAGTGTTTTTATTACTCGAGTTTGTACTGGAAGAATTCCCAACAGGTGAATCATTTTTGTCGCTATTAGCTGAAGATGCTCGTGGAGGTGTGACAGGTCCTGAAGAGCTATGCATTGCAGAAGTAGATGTTGTCTGATTAAACATTACTTTAGCAACACTTGCTTCTCGCACTGGTGACACACTATCTACAAAAGCACTGGTTGATGATTGCAATGTAGTGGGCTGCTGAGCAGATTGCTGGCTACTTCCTGTGAATTAGCAATCGATGAGAATCTTGGCATATCCTAGGAAACTAGTCTACTAAAAAAAGGGAAAACGCAAGCATATGTACGTCATGGCAAATAATAACTAACCATCACATAATTGCTTGTTGGGCAGTCTAACACAAGATTTCATAGCATTGGTTGGTAAACAAGTTACCATGCTAGAAGAATGCCTTTTCCTCGAAGAAACCATTTGTGGTCACCACTCCTCTCAAAGCATTTGGAGCCACCCTTGAATCAATCATATCCGGAGAAGTATTCACCATTCGACCTGCACGTAAAAAAGCATTATTCACACAAGTTATTTTCATCAGTTAAGTTTTCACTTTTCAACGTCAACTACAATGCAAAAAATCTACAAATAAACCTGAGAAAATTCAAAAACCAATACCTGAATGAGACACATTGTTTACATCTGATAGTTGCGCAGCAGGAGGGAAAGCAGGGACACTAGATGCAGCAGCGGAAACATTAACAGAAGAAGCATTGTAAGCATTCATATTCTGCATACCACACAACAAAGACTGAACCCTAAACCTCTCCAGCTCAATCCTTCTTTTATCCATTTCCACCACAACCTTCTCATCTTTCATCCTCACATACTCATCAACAATCATCCCCAACTTATCAATCCCTTCGGACCCTGCCAAAATCACCCAACCACATCAGCATAAAAATCAAAACTTTACAAACCCAAACAAAAAGTCTACAAAAGGGGTTGTTTAAAATCGTGAAGCGGATACCTCATGAAGTGGGGTTTTGGATATGAGCGCGGAAGCTTCATATCTGAACAATGTGCGTGTTTCCGTGAAGTGATTCTCAGATAGGTATTGATCGACTATGTACGCGATTTGGACTGGCATTACCTTTCTGTCCAGAACTGCTCTGTCTTCTTCGCTCTCATCTGCCTCACCATCTCTCTCGATCTTTTCTCGGATCGATCGATGAACTGCGGATGAAATGGACGAAGCGGTTTGGTTTAGGTTTGAGACTCCAACCGGGAGTTAGCAACTACGTTTTCGCGGCTTCCATCTGCTGAAATTCCTTACTCAAAACGACAAAGTTATTCGCGTTTCGATTCGCCATCTAAACGACGAGAATTCATTGCGATTTGATATCGCGTCATCTCAGACTTTACCGATTGTTAGTAAACATGTCATACAAATATGACCAAATTAACCTCATTGTCAGTGGATTTAACGAAGGGTTTTATCGGTAAGCATTAAGAAAACAAAGTTTTCTGATAGTCGGTGAAACTGATTATCGGTGAAACTGATTATCGGTGTGTTTGGCAATGTACTGCTACTCTTATCCGAAAAAACGCGACACCAAAGTTGCTTGATTTTTTGACTTCAATCGCCTCGGTAGGAGATGACGCCGGCGATTGTGCTGCGACCGGCGCCGTGTCGTCTGTATCCGATTACGTCGTTTCCGGCACGAGTACACGTATCGAGTATTAGAGCGTCGCGTTTGGCGGCGGCGGTTGGTTCGGAGGAGGGTCAGCATTTGACGGCGAAGGAGAGGAGGCAGTTAAGGAATGATAGGAGAGAGGAGAAGGTAGCTACGACTCCGAATTGGAGAGAGCAGGTTGAGGACAGGTTGTTGGTGAAGCCTAAGAAGAGATACGCTTCGTGGATGGAAGAGTTGAATTTGGATAATCTGGCGTTGCTTGGTAAGCAGTGGTGGATTGTTAAAGTTTCTAGGGTTTCTGGTCAGGATAGAGCTGAGGGAATTGCTCGTGCGCTTGTTAGAAATTACCCTGAAATGGACTTCAAGGTGACATTTTTGAAAAATTCAATTTGGAGTTTTCGAAAACCTAGCAAACATTTGATTTTCGTTTAATAGTTATATCTTTGTAAAGTTGAGTTATTTTTGATTTTGGAGGGATTTATGAATGTTGTAGATGTCTTCAGGTGTATGTGCCGTGTGTCCATGAGAAAAAGAAGTTAAAGAATGGAACGATTACTGTCAAGCCGAAGCCGTTGTTTCCAGGATGTGTGTTTTTGTACTGTGTGTTGAATAAGGAACTTCATGACTACATAAGAGAATGTGATGGGGTTGGAGGCTTTGTGGGATCAAAAGTTGGCAATACGTAAGCATTCTTGTTTAATTTTTCTATAACTTGTTTGAACACGTAGACATTGGATAGACACCTTATGTTGATTTAGCAGAATAAGTTTGATCTGATGAGAACTTTCTGCTTTAGGGCCATGATAAGTGTAGTGGAGGTAAATGATCCTATCTTAAAAATATTCATTTTTTGGAGTTATAGCAGTTCGTAACTGAAGGATGCGCAAACAAATGAATTCCAGTATTCATCCTTTTAAATAAGTTGTAATGTGATCCGAGTTTTACCTAAGCTGATCAAACTTTGATCTTTTCAGGAAGAGACAAATAAACAGGCCTAAGCCAGTGTCAGAGGAAGATATAGAGGCAATTTTCAAACAAGCGAAAGAAGAACAAGCAAAGTCTGACCTGGACTTTGAAGCCGAGCAACTCGCTGAGAAAGCAAAAAATTCTGAGAAGTCGTTGGACAATCAAATCGATGTTGGGGCATTGGATGCTATGTCCCCAAAATCTAAAAAGAAATCAAAAACACCTCTACAGTCTCATGATGACAGCTCCCCGGCCGAGAATGATAAAAAAATTCTAGTTCCAGGTTCAGCAGTTCGAGTTTTGTCTGGAACTTTCTCTGAATTCACTGGCACCCTGAAGAAACTCACCAAGAAAACCAAAAAGGTAAAAGTTTTCAATTCATTGGGATCATCTCCATTAGTTTCTTTTCATGCAGACTTAAATTTCTGACTTCCATTGTATTTTGCAGGCAACGGTCAGCTTTTCATTATTTGGGAAGGAGAATATAGTAGTGTTTGATTTGGATGAAATAGTTGCAGAATGATAGGAACTTTACTTTCCATGATAAGAATCTTAATACAGAAAATATTTTTTGCGTCAAACCCTGAGTCTAAGTATCTCCTTTTGCATACGATTTTGGGGATGTGAACCATGAGCTTTTAAACTTAGTATTTGATGTGTTTATTACAGTGATTTGAGCTTATCAGTTTTCATGGCAGCATGATAGTATTTTTAACAAGCACATTTTTATGGAGGCAGCTGTGTTACTTCGTATATCCGTTTCCTGCAATTCAATAACTGGCAGGAGTAAGCTAGGAGTGTCCCAGAATATGCTGCTTGTTAGGTTCTGTCAGCAGTTAGTGAGACTTTCGCAAAAACAATATGAAACCGAATCTTGTTGGAAATGTACGATGATACTTATTTATCAAGTTTAATGGCTAGGCTATTTATTTCACCTTGTTTGTTTTAGTGAGTCATTTCCTATGAGATGCTAATGTTATCTGTATGGCTAGACTGTGAATTATTTTATTAGCTCAACATAATTGCTCAAAACTAGGGCAGCATGGCTGTACGTGCGCTTTGTTTGTTGGGGATATGCTTTGGAAGCCATAATTGCTCAAAACTGTGATATGCTTTCTACATCATTCATGAAGTTATGTTTAATCTTTTGTTATGCAGTAATGTAACGATTTTTGCATCTAAGCCAGTGATGGAGATCATTGTTTTCTCCTTTCAGCCGCAGAATCAGTCCCGGTAGTCAGTTGCTTATCATGTTGCTACAGAATTTATGCTACCATAAAAGTTGCAGTGGAGATGGATTCTTATATGAATGAGAACCCAGCTTGGTCTATCAACCTGTATTGTATTTTACTCTCCTATCTTTTGTGTTCTTCTCACTCTGATAAATGATATCTACAGCCTTGAATGGAAACCTGTATTGGGCTATCAAGACCTGCCTTGTTATTTTATTTAACCTCCCATGTTTTGCTGTCTGTTTTTGCTCTTATAAAAGATGTCTGCAGCTTTGACCGCTTTAGAGGAGAGTGGAGATGGATTGGCTTTTCTAATGGTTTCGAATTTGTCTGCTATAGAGGAGTTTGATATAAGCTCATTTGGGATTTCTCAGATGTTGAATGAGGGTAAACTCAAGGCTCTAGCTGCCGAGCTTGATATTTTAAAGATGAGAAAGAAGGAGAATAATGGAATCATGTTGGGGTTGATTTTTGAATAGTGGGGAGAAACTCAGTTGTTGGATTGATTATGAAGCTAGTTCAAAGCAAAGAAAATCAGGCCGAGTAGATTTTCAACTTAAAGGCCAGTGAGGCCTTTGCTTATGTACTCAATTGATTTCACGTGAAGTTGGAATGGTAGTATGGATGTGTACATTGGGATTAGCTCCTCAAATTGGAATTCGACACAAACATGCTTCGTAATTCATGGAGTTTTACTCAGAGATTCACTCCGAAATGGATGCACTTGCAGCTGATGGACCCTAGTGTAGAAGCAGAACCTGTAAGCAGTATCCGGAAGAACCATTCCCATTGCGTTATGAGAATTATGGCTGCTTTGTTGTTTGGTGGTCCAAGTCAGTTCAAGGTCTGTTGAAAACAAGGCTATCAAAGATTTTCATGTGTAAATCGAGGGTTACTTCATCTGTCTGTTTGTCGTCTGATGTTGTAAATGTGTTGAAGTCCTGGTAAGGTTTAAACATAAAGTTGCTGTTATGGTTTTGTCTTGAATTACTTGGTGAGGTAATGCATGGGAAATTTTAATCTCCCATCACTTACTTTCCAGTTTATATCATGATTGTACTTTGTATTCAATAATGAGATATTCGCTCTAATGTATCAAAAGGGTTAAGAGCCTAGCATGGAAAGAACTGATTGCTACTCTTTTATACTTGTTCTGACTTATTTTCCCAACTGGAAGGGCTGAAGAATTTTTATTTACTATCGATCAAGCTACAGAAATCAAACAAAGTAAAAAACTAATTAAGTGGGCAACAATACTTGCAAAGAGTGGCCAAATACTCATAAAACATAAAAGATGCTTCTCAAAAGTTCCAATACACTAACATGCATTAAGGAATATAACAGTCCCAGTAGTGAAGAAAACAAGTGCTTAAGGAACAAGCACCATAATAAGCAGAAGCATTACATCTCAGCTTCTTCCTCCTCATCCTCATAGTACTCTTCATCAGCAGTTGCATCCTGGTATTGCTGGTACTCAGATACCAAATCATTCATGTTGCTCTCAGCCTCAGTAAATTCCATCTCATCCATACCCTCACCAGTATACCAATGCAAGAAAGCCTTTCTCCTGAACATGGCCGTGAATTGCTCACTCACCCTTCTGAACATTTCTTGGATGGAGGTGGAGTTACCAATGAAGGTAGACGCCATCTTGAGCCCAGTAGGTGGGATGTCACAGACAGTGGACTTGACATTGTTGGGGATCCATTCAACAAAGTAGGATGAGTTCTTGTTCTGAATATTAATCATCTGCTCATCCACTTCCTTAGTACTCATCTTGCCTCTAAACATGGCTGATGCGGTCAAATAGCGTCCATGACGTGGATCAGCAGCACACATCATGTTCTTGGCATCCCACATTTGCTGGGTGAGCTCAGGTACAGTCAGAGATCTGTACTGCTGAGATCCACGAGATGTCAATGGAGCAAATCCCACCATGAAGAAGTGCAATCGAGGAAATGGTATCAGGTTAACAGCCAGCTTCCTCAAATCAGAGTTCAATTGTCCAGGAAATCGCAGACAGCAAGTAACACCAGACATAGTGGCAGATATCAAATGGTTCAAATCACCAACTGCAAAAAATAAGTATCATTACACTTATCTAACATCAACATACAATGAATGTCATCATAACATTATCTACAAAAAAGTCACAGATGCTTCAATGATGACATAAATCATCAGGCTAACTAACCTATCTCAACGCATCACGCCAATCATTTCAGAATATTTAAAATAACATGACTGAAATTAAAGTAAAGGGGATTTTAGCTTACAGCTAGGGGTTGTGAGCTTGAGAGTGCGGAAGCAGATATCATAAAGAGCTTCATTATCAAGCACCATGCACTCATCAGCATTCTCAACAAGTTGATGAACAGACAAGGTAGCATTGTAAGGCTCAACAACAGTGTCAGACACCTTCGGAGAAGGAAACACAGAGAACGTCATCATCATCCGATCAGGATACTCTTCACGGATCTTAGAGATCAACAGCGTCCCCATTCCAGATCCGGTCCCACCTCCAAGCGAGTGACAAACTTGAAACCCTACACAAACAATCAGATCCACCTTCTTAAAAAACAGATCTAATACAATCAAGTCAAAACATCAACAAATCATTGTTAATTAGATTCAAATACCTTGCAAGCAGTCGCAGTTCTCAGCCTCCTTCCGCACAACATCCAAAACCGAATCGATCAACTCAGCGCCTTCGGTGTAATGTCCTTTCGCCCAATTGTTACCAGCACCGGACTGACCAAACACGAAGTTATCAGGACGGAAGATCTGCCCGTACGGACCAGATCTGATGCTGTCCATAGTCCCAGGCTCGAGATCCATCAACACGGCGCGTGGAACAAACCTTCCACCGCTAGCTTCATTGTAGTAAACATTCACGCGCTCGAGTTGAAGCTCCGAATCGCCTTGGTACCTTCCTGTAGCGTCGATCCCATGCTCGGCGCAGACGACCTCCCAGAACTTGGATCCGATCTGGTTGCCGCACTGTCCTCCTTGGATGTGAAGAATCTCACGCATCTTCGAAGCTGAATTTTTTGGGAAATTGAAAAATGGAGAAGCAGAGGATCGGCTAGGGTTTGTGAAGAGGAGAGATTTGGGGACGTTAGGGTTTTTATAGGAGAAGAAGTTTCCAGAAAATAGAAAATGAAATTAAAATGGAAAATTGAGATTGGGATTTGGGATTGGCAGGGTGGAATTGGTAATGCCAGAAGGGAAGCGACGACGTTTGATCTGGCGGGAGGTGGTGAGGTGTGGCGGTTGGAATGACGAATTAATAATTCAAATTAAAAGCGGGATGAGGATTTGGGAGTGCGATGATGAGCTGTCAAATCTGAGCAGGTGAAGGAAATGAACGGTGGAGATGCTGCTTATAAGTCACGTGATCGATGGTTTAGATTTATTAAACAATTTGAATTTTGAATTAATCGTGGATCTCAGCCGTTGGATTTTGCCTCGATATTGTTCACATCTATCTGCTTCGGCGCTGGATTTTACTAATTTAAATTTCAACTTGTTTTTTTATTCTTAAAAATATCGATAAAACTGTGAGTTGGTCAAAAAAGTGGACAGAGGATTGTTACGACGACGTTTAGATGAGTATGCTTGTCAGACAATCACATGCAACATGATGGGATCTGGGGACATTGTTTTAAGAAAGCTGAGTAACTGCCTGTCTGATAGTAGATGCTTGAAAACTACGGAAACGCATCATAATTGTTGCTGAATTTATAACACACTGGAGAAAGGAAGTGTTAGATAGGGATGTCCATCGGGCCCGAAAGTCTTAAAACCCTAAAAAAGCCCTAAGGCCCGGCCCGGTCCAAGCCCGGCCTCACCCGCACCCAAGCCAAAAAAAGCCCGAGTCCGAAAGCTCCGGGCCGGGCTAGGGCTTGAATTTCGAAGCCCGAAAAGCCCGAAAAGCCCGGTCCAAGGCCCGAAAAAGCCCGATCAAAAAAAATTATTTTTAAATAAATATATTATTTTCAAATTTAAAGTATATGATATTTATATCATTTATATAACATCACAACAACTTACAACAATATACAAACATTTTATATCTATTCTAAACGCATATAAAATTGTTTAAGTTATTCTAAACAATATACAAACATTTTATATCTATTCAAAATATAGACTATTCGTTGAACACATTATTTAAAACTATGTTATAAAAATATTTATAACTAAATTGCTTTAAAATACGTATTTCAGATTAATTAAAATTTAAAAACGAATTAAAATTGAAATTAGGTTCGGTCAAATCCGGTCAAACCCGGTCAAAGCCCGGTCAAACCCTAAAGTCAAAGGGCCTAGAAAAGCCCGTGGGCCTTACGAATTTAATGAGGCCCGGCCCGGCCCGGCCCTAAAATTTTAAAAAGACCCGAATATTTAGGGTCGGGCCGGGCTCGGACCTTACGATTTAGGGCTAGGGCCGGCCCGGCCCATTGGACATCCCTAGTGTTAGATCATCGAATTGATATTTAATGTGACTTTTGTTATCCTCAAAATTCTGATTGCATCTACAAGTCTACAACTACCTCTCCACAGTTCATATCACTTCCATAACTTTTGTCACACTGCTCAACTTCTAGATCCATAAACATGTAATACAACAAAGATTATGTGAGAAAGGACAGTCAAGATCGCCGGAGATATTAGTGGCAGTGGAGGAGACAATCGGTGAGCATCGAAAGCTCTCATATTTCATTAATCAATTTTGGCGTTTCAATTGGTTACCCCTGAATCATTAGTTACATATTGAATCTTTACTCATTCTTATTTATCTTTATTATTACAGAAGGGATTAGTTAAGAAGTGATAATTTCTTCTTTTTGTTTTTTTGGATGTTTCACTAAGTTTTTCCTATTTTCTTAAAAGAATAAGTATCGATCGATCAAAATTAATTCCGAATTTATTTTAGAAGGTGTATTTGCAACAGAGAACAATCTCGCATGTGCCGATTTATGGGCTCCGAGAAAACTGTATTATTGGTTGGGTGGGTCCGGTGTAGAATGAATTGTTTATAGTAGGATGTGAAATTGTTTGTTATGTTGAACATGAACAAAGTTTTTTTTATTAGAAGAGTACAAAGACTCAGAAGGTACATAAAAGAGGACTTAATTCCAATCGATCAGCGAATGGAGACCTCGAACACAACATAAAAATAAACTAAGCGTAGTGTGAACGAGGTACTTTGCCTCAGTACCAAAAAATAGTCGAACAAATTTGACAGAAGTGCGAGAATGTGAGCACCAATCCAACGACCATTCTGAAATACAGGAGTTCCGAGAAGTCATTAATAATTGAAGAATATTAGCGTGAATTTTAAGAAGATTATCTGAGAACACCAGCTGTCCAGAATAGTCGTAAACCACACGAAACCAACTGTCGCCACGCAGCAATTAGAACTACGTGGCAATCAAAACAACCGCCACGTAGCAACCATTCAAATCAGTCAACCTGACAACCAAAATTGCAGACCACATTACACCAAAAACGCAAGACGTAGCAACTGAACCGCAGGCCACGTGGCAGTCGAACCGTACGCCACGCAGCAGCCGAAACCAAACCCACCGGAGACACACCAAGTCGCCGCCCGAAGACACCGGAGACACACCGCCAAAAAACAACAGATAACACCGAGCCAAGGCAGCAGCGACAGCAACAACACAGGTCCCAGCAGACACCAGCAGCTACCGCTGGGAGAGCAGCGACGACCTCAAAAAGACAACCAGCCGCATCCAACCCCGCTGCCAAAACGACACCACCAGCAACCAAACAAACCATCCAGCCGAGTGAAGACAACCAACGCCGACCCAAAATCCTCCACCCAACAGACTGAAAACTGAACCAAAAACCCTCTGGAACAAGCTCCCACCGACAGACGGACACCTATCAGCGAAGCAAACCGACAGTACATAAAAAGAACGAAACAAACGAAACAACCAAAACGATGACCACCACGAAAGACGACGAAGACGACGGCCCTCGCAGCCAAAACAGCCACCACGGAAAACGACGACGGTGGTGAAGAATCTATGGAGTGAACCTGCCGTCAGCGTCACCGGGGGAAAAGAACGGCCACCCGACAACCCTACTCACCAAACCCCATAACAGGACAACCTCACACATCCACCACACCTATTGCATCCGGTCGGCGACGAGCGGAGAAAGCCGGGGAGAGAGGGACCAGTAGGAGCTTTTTAGAGAGAGAGACGGAGACCATCCAAATTGAACATGAACAAAGTTGAGGGCTTGGGTTTCGTACACTCCAAAATCGAACAACATTGTTTTTTTAATCAAAATTTCTTGTGTATGGTAATTTGGCCTGGATGAAAAGACATAAATGTTTCATTTTAAAATGTACTGAACAGGAACTATATTGAATGAACATAGTGAACATATTACCAATCTGTAAATGAACATTGTGAACGGTAAAAATAGTGAATGAACAAATTGAACACAAACAAAGTGAACATAATGGACAAACAAAGCAAACATAATGAAGCTTATGTTATGTTCACATTAATTGAATAGAATGATATTGAAATGGAATGAACGTGAGAATGTAATGAGATAATATAGAAAAGGAATAAACATTTCATTTCCTTGTTCACATATCAAATATTTTAAATGATGGAATGATCTGAGACACGTGACTAGAGACGTTCGGGTCTTCAATCATCTTCACCATATACAAGGCCCTCTAGGTACCCAACTACCCAACACATTTTGAATCGGCTGAACGTGGATGATACAGAGGTGCACTCTCTCGACACGTGATGACACATTTTGGTATCTAGTTGAATACAACGAGATTGGCACTAATCGAGAGGTTTAAACATGTTTTATTGATTTGTGTTATTATTAGTTAAGTGTATTTTCAGTTGATATAGTGGTTATTTATTGGGGTCATCAATCAATTGTTGTATTCTATGGATGGTTGCACTTATTTAATTCATTTTTTCCATTTATCATTTGCATTTTCATGTTTGAAACAGCTTTGTGATTTTTGCAGAGGTTCATCAACAGGATGTTAAGGGGCGTAAGGTCTGAGATGAAGATAAATTTTAACATTCTATCGGTAGAAAAGGAAACGAATACCTACTGCAATTCGTTCAATAAGAAGATAAACAAGTGAAAGAGAAAAGGATAAATATGAAGACAGCAAATTTAAGGGAGGAATAGAGTACTCAAAACTAGAAACTCACCGAAGAATTTGGTTGAGTACTGACCTATAGCTTCTGAGAATATTCAGGTTGTTCTCAGTTGTTGTAATTTGTCGAATATTGGTGATTTTATAAGTTCCAATCTCTAGTCACTAATTACAATGCAATTGGGTTGAATCTTCAAAGCAATGTTATTCAAAAGTCACAATTGGGTTTCATAATATCTAACATTCTATGGGGTAACAATACCATTTCATAGTGACCATCGATGATTTTTATTGGTTCAAATTGACTAAAATCAAGAATAAGTTACAACTCGCTAGCACAACATACACTTTCAAATGTAATCATACTATTGAGGTTCTTTCCATTCCAATCTGTTAAGGCCGTCCACAATTGCCCTTCGGAACTCATCATTGTGGAGAAGGAATGACGACACATGGCCACCAGTTACCCACCTTACTTCTGAACCAGGCCATGCTTTTTGAAGCTCCAGCACGGAATGTCCAGGAATGTATCCATCATCCTGATACCAAATTTACATCGATATCATTAGAAGAAAAGAAAATGCAACAGAACTTCATAAAATAGACTGATATTTGATTTTTGAAACTTACAGTGGCTGCTACAAATATTACAGCATTAGGATTTTTGGGAATAGGGAACCGTGTAACATCTGTGAGGGATAGTACATTGCGCATCCGTTTTTGCACCTCCTCAAGAGTCATTCCAGCATTCTGTTCAGCTATATCTTCCCTCAATGCATCCCATGCGGTAGCATGTTTTAAAATTCCTTCACAAAAAGCAACAGCAGCGGAGTGTGGGGAGAGAAACGGAAGGGTTGCAATCGGGGAGGGATGCAGTGATCCAACCATAGCAGCATGAACTCCACCTACACAAGAAAACAAAAAATAAGAATGGCAGACAGGTTGTGAAGCGTAATAGTGACTACTCACATGATTATTTCAATGGAAATCAAAGATACGATTTATAAATGGTGTGCAGTTTTGACGATTAATCTTCATGAAAATTAATGTGAGACTTACCCATGCTAAGACCACAAACACCCATTTTTCCAAACCCTGCCTCGGAATCCAACCAATGCAAGAGACTTCGAGCCTCTTCAATAGTAGCTCTTCCTAAGAGTAGCAGGTCGCTCACACACAGCAATTTAGCACCCCGCTGAAGCATAGGACGCCGTTGTCCGTAGAAAGGGCTGATAGATCAAACAATAACAATTTACAAAATTGATATTCTTTCAGTAATTTTTCAACGGATTGCTAATTGCTTAAGAAACATGATGGTACCTTTCTAGCACCATTGTTGCTATGTTTTGCTTTAACAATGGACCACCAAGACGCAGTCTCCTTTCAAATGTATGGTCACCCGTGCCTGAAGATGCAGTAAGACATTTCAATATTACCATTCAGAAAAATACTGCAGATATTAACAGTAGAATAATGTTTTTATCATGAATAAACAACTGAGATTGGGGTTACACCACAATATCTGACAATGGGAGTAACACGTAAGTAAGTAAATCCCGGAAATTAAAACATGTAGAGGAAGAAAGATACCAGCAAGGTGAACCACACAAGCCATCTTATGTGCAGGGACTGATTTAGGTGCCAGAAAAGCAACCCTAGCATAATGACACTCAGGAGGCAATGCACTCAGCAGTTGCTCATCACAAGGCGTCTTAAAAACTCCTTGTCTCAAACACCCACTCTTAGTTTCCCAAACCGTTCTCCAAATCGGATTAATCACTCTAGGCGGCCAGCCTTGACCTTCAATTTCCGGAAACAACTGCTTTATCAAGTTCTCTAAAAGCTCAAGCTTCGGCCCACCCCATCCTCTAGAGAAAAACGGAGGACTCAGCTTAGTCCTATGCATAAATGCCCCATACACATGATCTATCACATAATGAAGCATCCCCAAATTCACAGTAACCATCGCTCTCTTCCCTTCTAGCAATCAATCAAAAGTGCAAATGCAGCCCAATCCGAAACTCTTCGCAATGTAAATCAGCTCTTCCTGACAGCCAAACCAATCAAAACTTAGATATTCACAAACACCCAAAACATCAACAACCGATCTAATTAATCAACAATCCACCACACCATCAACAAAATAAATAATGGATCGAATTCAATGACTCAATTACACATCCCTACACAATCGAATATCACGATCCATCAAATACCCATTATCGGAAACATCAAGAATTGAAAAAAATTCAAATCTTTTTGCGAAAAGGAAAACGGAACAATGTTGGGACAAGTGATGAAACATACATGCGCAAGAGAAACAATTGCAGGTTTAAGGAGATCGGGTTGAATGGAAGGATTGAAGAATTGAAGTCAATGGCAGAAGAGGAGGTTGACGGGGGAGAACGCGAGACTAGGGGTTGTCTGGAGATTCTGTGGGCGGAGAGATGAGAGAGAAAATCGAGGGGAGGAAAGGAAAAAAAACTTTGAGAATGACGGGATTGGGAAAATCAATGTATTTTTAGGTTTTGTCTTGGCCAGTCAGAAGATGACACGTCATATTTTGTTAATTTTTTAATGCGTATATAATGGATGAGGTGTCAATCCTTATCTAACAATGTTGTTTCCGGATATACTGACGGGAAAAGTACGACCGAAATACCAGAGTTTTTCAAACTGAAGTTCGAACTACACTTTTTTCACAAAACTTATGTAACAATTTAATTCGCATTATCAAATACGGAGTAATATCTGTTTAGATCTATATAAATACGGGTTCGACCAAGTTCAGATGGGGTAATTATGTAAATTACTATCCATAGATTAGGGTCGGGCTAAATTTGGTGAACTTGGGCCAAAAGTTGTGTTCATGTACCCGTCGGGCTAAAAAACCCTACTTATGTATTATAATTTTTATTTTGTAGAATATACTGGATAAAAATAACAAAATTTCAATATAATCAATATATGAAAAGATTCAAGGAAGACAAATATATTCATGTGAGACGGAAGAACGTCAGCTCAAATGTTAATATTGATAACCTTCACTCTCCAACTAGTGTTTTTTGCTAATTATTTTAATTAAAAACAGTTTAATCTCAACCACTACTATAATCTAATCTAAGTTGGAAATTAAGTTTCTCCATCTAATTAAAATTATTTGTTTCTCTTGAAGTTTACTAATTCTATATATATCATAAATAATTATGATCACTACTTTTCACAGTTACTAACAATGAGAAAGGTTTTAGGAGGACAACTATTTAAATGTAAGACATAAGGACTTCATCTTGTCCATTCGTCTAGTTAATCTAATGAACAATATTAAAAGCAAAAAAACCCCACTAATCTCAACCGCCCCTTGTTTTGTGCAAATTAATCCCCTAATTTAATCAAAACCCAAGTTTAATCACAACCGTTGAATTCATTAAAATCAAAGGTTATAATCAAGTTTCACGGTCTCAAAAGTCTCCCTAGAACCTATCTCAACAATAAAGAACACTATAAAGTTTTGCATATAATTTACATCTTCAAGATAATACACAAATATATTTTTTAAATAGCTTGAACGAAATTTGTACAATTAAACTCACTAAAGCAAACTTTTTCACAGTTAGGATTATTTCCTATAAATATAATATAAAGTAATTACAATATAATAGAAAATGCAAATTATTATTATTCTTGTACGTGGCAACATTTTCTTCAACTAGATAAAGAAGATGGGGTTTTATTCAACATTATTATTATTCCATAGTATGTCATTGGATGATAATTTTATTTGATCGTTTATGTCGTACTTTTGTATTGTAGGTCTTTTGGACCATTTCTTGTCAGGGTTTTTCCCACCTTGTTAGGGTGAGCGGGGTTTATAACCCGTATAGCGTTTTTAAGTAATGGGGTTATAACTCATTATTGCGCTGAGGTCATGCTCATCCTTCTGTATTTGCCACGATTTCGGGCTTTTCGAATCCTTTAATACCTGTACTATCCAGTTTTTTTTTTAAAAAAAAAAAAAAAAAAAAAACTAGATAAAGAAAGATGGACGGTCGATTAAGGGGTCTCTGGTTCGCAAATTAACCCCTGGGTCGCAAATGAACTTTCCTCTAGATAGTAAATGACTTCTTCATACGATCTTCGCCAATTGAATCTTGCCGAAACACAACAATCGAAGCTTTATTTTCAATTTCATCAAACATTTGCCTCCCAACTAAAACTAGTTGGCTATAGAGTAACTACTTGGCTACTAAGAAGTTGATTTCCCTATTCCATCATTCAACTAATGTTCAATACATCATTTACAAAAGCTAATAATTATATAGACCATAAGTAACTGCAACAAACCAAAACAAGTAAACAGGGATAGTAGAGTATTCTCTGCCAGTAATGTTTTGTTGATTTTTTGATAGTTGAGCAAATTCATTATTCAAAAGATTGGAAATTGAACATTTGCAATCAGAGCAGCAAAGTCATCAGTGATCATCTCGATACGCTCTTCCATCTGCATTTGATCAGAACTAATTTCATGAGATAAATAATGAATGCTTCACACCACATCTTACATGCATTTTTGAATAATTCTGAGATTGTTTTGACGCGTTGTAATTTGCGGAAATAAATATGTTACACTCTTCCTTATTTACCTTTTCTTGGAGGATAGTGTTGGCAGCTTTCAGGACTCCCTCCTTTAAAAATAAAACAGGATACTGAGGTTTTGATGTATACTGAAATAAAGGTTTGAGAAGCTAAATATACTGACCTTGTTCTTAAGTGTTTCGATCTCCTGAAACATGGCATCCATCTGCATTTCAAAGTATAACCACATGATATCATGAGAAATTAATTAGGACTAGCTACTTGAATAAAAGGTGTAAAACTGTTTCGTGTTGAAATGACATACTTTGGTTGTTCTGATGTGATATATCAGAACTTCAAGATGTTTTTCTAGCACATGCAGCTCATCCATGTTCCTTGTCCCAGTACCTCCTCCCAACATAAACCTAATTAATTCAGCAACATGTTCAGCCATTTCAGTGTGTTTTTCCTTTGCTAACAATGATTATCATGCTACTATATCGATATTTTATACCTTACAACATGTTGGAGGGAGTCAATTTCCTTCTTCAGCATGTTGATTTCTTCCATAGCATTCTTCTGTGTACTCAATTATTTTATTGACTTTTAGATTTTTTGAACCATCAGTTAATCATTTTAGAAATAACTAAATGCAAGCATATAATTTGTGGTAATGTACTGTCAAAGGGTAAAAAAGAAGATGAAAGGAAGCATTTCTAATGGTTTTACAAAATGTCACCAGAGATGCAGATGAATCGCTCTCCCGAAGTAGCGGAGCCTCTCCGGTGGTTGACCTAATGTACCTATCGATCAGCCCCTGCATGCTTCTTTCATCCCATAGAATCAATAAATCAGTGTCTTAACTCAAAATGTTAATAATATGCTATTATTTACGTTCATTTTTAAATTTTGTCAATTTATCTTAATATCTGATCAACAAAAAACAAGCCAATAAACATGATATAAATGATAAATACAGAGATAACAAAGGTGTGTATATATACCCTTTTGTGGCATATTCAAAGAGCTTCCCCTGCGCGGAGAAAATGAATACTCCAATTTCAGCATCACACAGTACAGATAGCTCCTTGGCCTTCTTAAGGAGCCCAGCTCGACGCTTGCAGAAGGTAACTTGCCTATGCACCGGGTTCTCAATCCTCTTCATCTGAACTTTTCCCCTTGCCATTTTTAGTTCAATACCAAAAAACTTCACCTTCTGAAATCAACTTTCTGATCTTTACAACAGATTATATTTGGCGCTGCTCGACGCAAACAACCTCCCACTAGTTTGAACTAGCTTCGAGGATGCTGCGTTTGGTTATGTTTTTGTTCGAATGAACAAGTTATAATTTTCATCAATATACATCTTAAGCTGCTGCTTATATACATGGTTTTAGAGATGTGAACATGTACTGGTTCATATGAGCCTCTAACTTTGGAGATGAGAATTATTTGTTATTTAGTTTAGTGGGCATCCATCCAATAAGCTTTTTTTCTCCACCATTGTATGTTCTTTTCAACTTTTGACATTGATTTATGTATAGGTAATTATAACTTAGTAGTGGCTAAGTAGGATGTGCATCTTCTTGTGTCATTGACTAGCTTTTCAATTGTGCTTCCAGCATTCATGTTGTACTTTGTGCTTCATGTTTCCTGTACCAGGTAAGTCATGATATATGATCATATATAGGTATATATAATAATATTGTAGTGATACTTGTGTTTTTATATACTTAGGAACCAAGATATCAAGTCCAAAATGACGTCATCAATGGAATTATTGAACTAGGAAACTTGTTCCATAACCAAGTAACAAGTCTGTTGGAAGCTGAAACTTGAGTACATTTGTTAATTAGTGCAAAGTTGTTAGCCGGCCCTAAAGAAATTTTATTTTGAAATAATAATCTTGAACAAGTTTCTCATTTTTTATGACTGCTGTAAACTGGAGGTTTGGTTGAGGAGAAATATGGTAAGCTGTTAGGTACTATTTGGGTAAGAACAGTGAAAGCTTTTTATTGATAGATAAATAGGATCAAAGGCCGAAACAAGAGTGATAAGGCAGAAATTTTGGAGGAACTAAGTGAAAAACTTAGTAAAACTACTACTAGAATGGACATACGCTACTCGATAAGTTGCCAAAAGACCTGAGACAAAATGCTACGACTTTAAGACATATTTGTTGATATTTGGATGATTAGAAATGCTGGGAATGAGCTCCTTTTATACTGTTGGTCGTGGCTCTCCCAATAGCTCTTTGCATTGAAGGCTTTGGTAACTCCTGCGCATTAAATGCTTGGTCAAGCCTTTTTTTTACCCACCTTAATGACCTTCTTTTGAATTTCTTTGACCTCCATTATGTCAGGGGATACTAGGCCCGTCTTGAATGAGTTGTTACAATATTTTGTAGTAGCTGGTCCGACTTCATTGAAGGCGAGCATTAATGGAAGTGATGCTGGCTTTTACTGCCCTAATTCTTGCCTAGCATGTTGCCTGTTTTCAGCGTGCTGCTGGCGCTCTTGGCTGGGTTATGGTGGATGTCCATGGCCTCCTTATGGCTTAGGATGCTTGAAGGTCCTCTTAAGTCCTTGCAAGGCTGCTGAACTCCAGGAATGGGCAGCTCCTTCGTTTGAGCTCGGTTGCATAGGTTGTCTCAGTAGTGGCTGGAACTTGTGTGCGCTGACTTTCGTGCTTTTGATCCGTCCTTTATTGATGTCCTTGCCTTATTATAAGTGTTTTTGGCCAGGTGCTAAAGGTCATAATCCGGAGACACACCATAAGCACAAATCATCGGTACCCACGAAGATCTCACTATCAAAAACCTGTTCTTTTAGAATCTTGTAATTCAATCGGTAATTAGATAAAACTTTGTATACTTATAAAAATATCATTGAGCCCGGATAATTGGAGTACACAGCATATTGTAATAGTAAAACACAGGGCATATCAATTGATTTTTGTTGCCCTAAATCCAATTGATTATTCTGGCATTATACTAACACTGATCATTCACATAGTTAACGAAAATTATCGATAATGTTGGAAACTGGAGAGTGGTGTTTGTCTCGATCATGATCCACGTCTATAAAGAGAATATTTATATACTAAAGGGTTTAGGGTTTTGGACGTTTGAACCATTATTGGTGGATGTGATTATTTTAGAACAAATGTCACTTCATATGCCTTTATGTTACAATTTATTAATTTGTACACTAATTAAGATCAAATAGATTTTGCATGTTACGAGGGTAATATTCTAATAGTTAGAGTATTTTTATAAATGTTTTTTATTAATTTTTTAAAAATAATTTTTATATTATTTAAAAATTAAACAGATTTCGAACTCAAAACGGATATACTTATAAACTCATACTTGTCATTAAAAACAAAAATTTGCATTACTTATCCAGGAAATGTATCAAGTTGATCCTCTCATTTTGGTGGACTCGTGGATCTCCTCTTGCACTAGTTGATTGCATTTTTTGGATGCACCAGATTGTGACGCATTAATTAAGCACGTGACTTGCACGTGATGCACACATGATGTGCACATGACAAATGCACATACGTGGTGCAATCTGATACATTCAAAAAATACAATTAACGAATGCAAGAGGGGATCCACGAGTCCATCAAATTAGATAAATTCACATGATACAACCTCTATTTATCCATGTGCCGCCCATGTCCATCTAAGCCAATGAGCTGCCCATGTTGAGTTATTTCTTTTCAATATTTGCACCTTTCCTTTAATACCTTTTCATTAAAGTGATAACTTTCTCAATTAGCATTGTTTAACAATTGCAAAAAGTTATATATCATGCAGAGAGAGAAAAGAGAGAGCTTCATCATCCTAAAATATTGCTATGCTCGAGGCTGAAAGCACAAGCACCATCCACTAATCTCATCTTCACAGTGAAGATAAGAATCTTTGTCAAATCACAAATAAATAGTAATTTAAATAATCTCCTGAAACTAAAGTGACTCCAATGCATTAATGTCTTAAAGAATTCATTAATCAAGTAACCCTTCTTTACATGAGACTGTTTACTAAACCTTATTCAGATGCCATGGCCAATTGTATAGGCAGACATGACCGCATGGACCTCATGTTTAAATGTTTTGGGACATTCTTTTGATAAAGGTTATAATGGGTAACATCTTTCATATAATTCATACATATGATCATCTATTATATTCATTGAAAATTAGGTCGATGTAGACGCTTTCACCCAATCATTAACAAACATATATATTCATTAAAGCACGCGACACGTTTCTAATGATGCGTTCAGAACGATTTTAACTTGAACGCTCTTGATTATTTATACTAAAAATTGACTAATATAATTGAATAAAATAAAAAGGAATATGGCGGACATGGCAACTAACCAAATTTCATAATTTTGATTTTGGATCATGTAATTATGTTAAGGTCCATAGGTCAGTAGGTCTCAACAGTGATTTGTTTTCAACCAAATGATGATATAACTTTATTAGGCCCTTTATTCTATGTAGGGAAAGTATCATGTGGAACTCTCACATTTTCATGGATCCATGGATCCCTCTTTGCATTCGTTGATTGCAATTACTGTTTGCATTTTGGACGCACCAGATTGTGTCAGCGCATTAATGAGCATGTGCAACTCACGTGTGCATTTGTCATGTGCAACTCACATGTGCATTTCAAAAATGCAAACACGTGGCACAATCTAGTGCACACAAAAAATACAATCAACGGTGATGAATGGGGATCCATGGAAAGAGTGGGGTTCCACATGATACTTTCCCATTCTATTCTATGTATGTGATCACTCTTTCTACTGTAATCAAACTAATACACAGATTGACCTTTATTATTATTTTTCATCCTCAGGATTGCCATGAGCAAAAGCCTGGAAATCTAGACAAATTAGCCAAAACAATAACATGGCACAAACAATGCAAACTGTTAACTAACAACACAGCCAAATTGAGATCAGGGAGAAATGGAAATATAAAGATAAGTCTCTTAAGTCTTGTTTACAGTAAACATCAACTCCAGTAAACATCAAAACGCTAACAATGTTTTCATTTTAAGCGAAACACCTACACTGCAACCCAGCCTACTTAAATTGTTCAGGGAGCTGCATGTGTAAGGCGCCCTACTTGAAGTAAATGGAGATCTGAGGAATATCAATGTCCTCACCTTCATCATCTTCACAAGCCACCACAATATCAAAGTGGCGACGGTGTGGTGGTAATTCAGCTTTGGCTATATCCCTTACAAGATCAACCATCTTCTTGTCCATCCTATCTTTGTGCCTTGGAAACATGCTGTTATAGAGCAAACAGCTACCGAAGGATATGCTGTAGGCAGACAGTCCCTTGTCTTGTAGCCACTTAAGAAGCTCCCTCAGAGTAGGATTGTCTTTGATGATCCATCTGTCCCACACAGTCCAGGTCAAGTCTTGATGCCTTATCACTTTGGGAGGAACTGGCTCAGCAATTGAAAACAAAGGCAGTGCCAGGTTTGCAAAAGTGTTACGATAATCTTCCAGGACATGTGCCCCATCAAGCACCTTGTACAGTTCTAAGCAGACAAGGCCAGTGGCCATTGCAGTGGCTGTGGCAATGGCAGGAATTATCCTTCCAGCTATAAACTTGGCCTTGAGTTTATCAATTTCAGGGATGCCATAGTTTCTAGCCCTCATATTTGCAAGCCCGGCAATGAAATCCATGTGATAATTAGTATCATCATCCTGCAATATAAACAAAAAGTGGATAATATACATCAATTGCCAAAAAAAGAAAAGCAAACTAATCCTCAATATCATGTTATCAGCTCAAGTGCCTCGTACATCGAGCTATTATATATTAGTGTATATATATATACTGAGAATAACATCCTCCAGATAATAAACCTACTAGATAGATTGTTTGCAACTAGAACAGAAATTCATCATGCAACCATGAACCATCTGTGAGAAAATACAAGATAAAACATCATATTTATTCCTACATGAAGTTTGACTAGATGCAAATGCAGTAAATCAATAACATCAACGAAGACTAAATGATCACCTAAATACACTAAAATCTGGTACCAAAAATTCTATCAACATATAGCATGACAAATTGGTTTTCATGATACAAGAGGCACATCAGTCAAGTACGTGAAACCATGGAGACTGATAAAAGACCCAAAGAAATATTGGATACTGGATATTGGATAATTGACTGATAATTAAATGATACACGTTAAACAAATAAACCATTCACCAGTCACTTATGTTGACTCTAACAAAATCGTTAAACACTAAGTCAAGAACAAGGAATTGTAATGTGTCAAATGTAAGCTGAAAACATACCTTTTCAAACTGAATCGGCTTCATTTTGAAACCTGGAGATAATTTTGCCCTACATTCCTCCAACCTTAATATCAATTGATCAATTACAGCAGCATCGTCAATTGATGAAGCAGATATGCTGGTGGCTTTTTCATCTGTAACAATTTTGGCATCTTTCTTAGGTTGGAAATCAGGAACAATCACGTTGTTAATGGCATCGGCCAATTTGCTTTGAGACTTAACCCATCCAGGAATTGCGATGCCAAAGGTCTCAGCCCGAAGAATTGATGCCATAACAAACTGAAGATGACTAGGATCATCAACAGAGAACTGCAGGGGTCGAGGAAACCGTTTGGGAGGAGACCAGAAAGGGACACCACTGCTGGTTGTGGCATCCTCTGGAAAAGTGTATGTCAATTGCTTTACGCGGTTAGCGAAATAGTCTTCAAACCTGTTTAAATTGATATACACATTTTTGTTAAGATTAGAGATTCAATGTGTTGGCAAGCACCACATCACAAAGTATAGATAACAAAAGGACTTACTTCAAGCGTGCCCAAGTTATGCAGTCTTGGAATGTCTCACATTTTTCCTTGTCCAGGCATTCAATGACACGCTCTAACGTATCCCTTGCCTGTGCATCACCTGCATTTTTCATAGCTGCTGAGTATTCACTTGGACTGCTTAAATATGCATTCACTTCGGTCGGGGTCTTCTCAAGCAGCCCCTCAAATTCAGACCTCGCCCATGTTAAGCAATGATCAATATTATGCGGGAAAGAATGCACAGTACACATAGGCGCCTGTTTTTCCGGTGGATCACGTGAAGCTCCGTAGTTTTCTGTGAGATGAGGAATAACCATTTGTGTGTTGCATTTGGCACCAAGAGTACCTGATTCAAGAAGTGGCTTTTGGAAATATACGCACCGTTGATCAATGTAAAGTCTGGCATTTACATTATCAAGGGCATTGACGACTACAGTTAGGTTCTCCCAGAATGAATCATCAAATACATCTTCAGTCTCAGGACTCGCACGATTTTGCAATGCTTCAACATTCAGTTGAGGATTTATCAGTGCAGCCGCTGTTGCGGCTACTGTTGATTTAGCTTGTCCAATGTTCCAATCGCGGAAAAGGAATTGCCTGCTTAGATTGCTCTTTTCAATGACATCATCATCAGTAACAGTAAGTTTTCCCTTGTCACTACATGAAATTCCCATCAAGGCCAAATTTTTCAGAAACTCACAACCCAGTGCCCCAGACCCCACCATGAATACTGTTGCTTCCTCCATTTTTTTCTGAAGCTTGGACCCGAAGACTGAGATTTGTGCATCATAGCGACTATTTAAGGGTCTCAAATCATTTACATCAAGAGGTTCTTTAGGAAGGGACTCCAGAGAATCAAAGTAGAAAAACTGTTACATCAATAAAGTAAGGTCAAGCATGAGACCAATAAATTCTAGAAAAGATAGATGCATCTAGGTACATTGGGATTAACAATCAGATTTACGAGTAAAAAAGATTGAATAGATATTTCACTTTTCAGAAGCTTGAAAATCAAGCTCGTTCTGGAATAATCTGGATATTGTTTTTATTTAGGCCAAGTATAACATGTAGCATAAAATATGACACACATTATATTCCATGAACATATAAACCAGTTGCACGAGACTTTTATGGAGTATGATATAATGCTGCATATGTTTTAAAATTGAGGAGAGGGACCAATTAAATATTAAATGTAGTATCAAAAAAAATTAAACTCCAGGCACTTAACACTCAAATGAATACAAAAGCTCACTAAAGCCTGGTGCCTAAACACATCTATTATGTTCCTGGCCAGTACGAAACATCAAATCCCAGTTTCCCATCTCTAGCTCTTATTGAAAAATTGAAATTATTGCAATAATCAAACTGTACACTTGCTGACCTGGAAAAGAGGATGGAATTTCCCAGAGCATGCTTCACAACTTCCTGGCCAACAAGACCGCCAAACATGGCAGCCATAGGATTTAAAACAGCCCTAGCACCAAATGCAAAGCTCCTTAGGATCTTTTGGTCAATTTCTCCAATACGACCTTCCTCCATACCATTATTAACATCGATAGCAAGGTCTATAAACTTCTGCGCATCTTCCTCAGACCCAGCAACGGGGAAGCGTCCCACCTCAGATATGAACCTATCCAGTGCTTGAAACGCCAAGTGCAAAAGAGGAGGCCGTTCAAACTTTGAGAAATCACTTAAGAGATAATCACCTGGATCCCTTAGTGCCACTCTCAGTGGCTTAAAATTCAGAACCTTTGGTTGCTTCACCTGAGTGACAATCCCGCCCTTAATGTGTGGAGAAAATTTTGTAGTGTCCTCTTCAATGAAAAAGGAATAAGGCCTCGCATTCTTTACTTTCCTGGGTTTTCCATCATTAAGCTCAGTCATTCCATGAACCTCAGAGAACACAACCAAATCACCATCTTGGAATTCCAATCTTTCGTCATCAACACATGAGACGAGTGCAGGATTATCATTGCTGATAGAGGCAATGATGCCAGTGTGTGGTTCCTCACCATCAACATCAAAAACTGTAAACTGGGGACCGAAGTCACAGAATGCACTGCCAAATAACCCTCGGACTTCGGACTTAATGAAAGCAATAGGAGGCTGGTGAGAATGGCAGTAGTCATTGTACTCCATTGCTTTCTCCAGACTAATATCAGTGAATACAACAGCCTGCAAGACCAGAAATGAATATGAAACGAGTATGGCTACAACTAATAAATATAATAAAAAATCTACTATAAATAAAAAGATATACATCTAGCTCATTTTAACCATAGTAACAATGTTTGACACTAGTTTTTTCAATAGAATGCCATACCTGGAAGTTTGACAAATGTTCCTTAGTCAGGTTGGAGATGGTGGATATGATCACAGAATTATTAAGTTCCTGCAATTTTTGCACTGATGCTTGAGCTCTGTTTTTACCCACATCCTCTTCTGTAAATATAAAGTTGCTTGACAAATCCCACAACTCCACAACGCCCTCGTCATGTAAAGTCACAGACTTCACACCTGCCAGAACCAAATTTTTTGCTGCATGGAAATCAAATTATGAATCAGTAGAAAATAGAAGAGGTAAAGGTTCTTTTGGTGCATACAGTCAATAAGAAGGCCTCACATCTAAGAAGATAAACGAGCAACTTGTTTTACTCTAATTTTCTATTAAAATATTGGCAGGAAACCATTATAATACAAACATAATTAAAGACGACACAAAATCAGCTAACAACTGATATCCGCAATAAAACGAGTATAACACTATGCCAAACAATTTTTAGTAGCATACCCCTGTGGAACTAATAAAGAAGTGCTTACCAATCTCAGCACCAAGTCCCTGCATCCCTGAAATAAGAATATTGGAAGCAAACAGTTTCCTCATTGTTTCACGGCCATAAACAGCAAGCTGCCGGCTGTGAAGATCTTCATCAATGTCACCAGAATTCTTGTCACCCAAAGCCATATCAGAAATTACACTGCCAGAACCCTCTTGACTGATTCCGCTGTTTTTGATATCAATGGTAGTATCACCACTAGCCTTAGTATTCCCTGTTGCAGCAAGGGAGATAAGATCCTCGATCTTGGGCTTCTTAGAGGAAGAGTCGTTGATGGTAATCCTCTCTTCTCCGTTCACCACTCCGCCACTATCTCTCTTTTTGGGAAGCATATAGTTTATAGAACTCCTGAAAACCATTTTCATTTTCCCAAAAAACATATCAAAATCAACACAACTAAAAACCTCGCTTATTCCACAAATAAACCCACCGCACATCTATCTATCACCAATCAAAACAAAACTACAAGACTCACAAACCAATTCAAAAATCCATCACCAACTTCAACTCACTAATCAGCCATAAGTTCGCAACACAATTAAACAAGCCAATTCACAACTAAAAAAAACAACTTTAAAAACTCAATCAGCATCTCGATTCGGCATCAAAAACTAGAATAATAGAAAACCAACTGAACGAAGGAAAAGCAAAGCATATGGAGCAAAAAGTGTATAGATCTAAGTGAAGAAAAGGATCGTACCGATTGGAATGCTGATGCGGCGATCGTGACGAGCTGGAAGGAAGTGGAATCGATGCGATTTAGGGTTAGGATGATGCGAGAAATGAAGATTGATGGAGAGTAAACGTGGAGAGAGTTCAGACGGCGTTGCCGTTGTGGCGGTTCGACATTTACTGGACTCGGATTTGGGCGTAGTTAATGGGTTGGGTCTTGTTGCTTTGCGTATTATCATTATTGATCACGTTAGGTCTCGGTTCGGATCCGGGTTAGGAACTTATGGAAATTTGGGCTTTTATTCAGTTTATCATTGAACCAAACTATGTCAATACATTATTAAAATTAAAATATGTGAGATGCATATGTTCTTCAAGGATCTCGTTCAATTACGACCCCCATTAAAGGGTGCGATTCCTGCGACCCCCTTATGAGACCGTTGGATCAAACCTAATCTTACACTTTATTAGTTTTGTCTTTTAGTGCGCGTTTTTTTTTGTTTTTTAGCGGGTGCAAAAATGCAGACTCGAATGTGCATATAGTTAAGTAAAAAATGCAGATGGTTGAAAATGCAATATGCACGTTTGCAAGGGGGTCGCAAAGGAACCGAACCCTGTTCTTCAATACCTCTTAAAACATGGCACATGACACTGATACAAATTCTTCAAATCTATGATGACTTGAGGCATTTAACCTAGGATTTGAAGCATGTAAAAATGCTTTAACCAACAATCCATCACCTTGTTTACAAAACAAATACTGTAGTACAAATTGTATGTAGTGTGGTGAAAGTAATTTTACATGAACAAAAAAGAATAGTAGTCATTTTGTCTCCATATGTTTGTCTAACTTTTTTTTTACATGAACATTTAAATTTTCTCATATTTTATAAACATTTCATTCTTTCATTAATAATTATAAAGATTTAAATTCTATAAAGACATATAATTTCATTAAAAGACATCTTCTCAACCGTTGATTTAAATTATCTAGCTACTGAGATTAAAATTAATTAATTAATTAAATGATTGAATTTGCAAAATGCAGGGATGGTTGAGAGTGACGACTATTAAAATCAATCGTTAGATTGATAGAATTTAACGACCGAGATGATTTCCCTACGTTTATTTGTCTTTCTCGAATTCATTCCTAAATATATATTCTCCTTTTTGGTTCTTAATAATTATGATATTTATCATTTTAATTTCCGATGGGAGTTATTTTATAGAGACTATAATGTCATTTTACTAAATTAATTGTCAAACGACAATTTATAGACCTACTGTAATCATTTATAATTATACGGTGCACAGGGGCCAACTCAAAATAATGAAAATTAAAAATCAAATGTACATGATCTCCAATGGCCAAAAGCTAGTGGCTTTCTTTGGTTCACTCTTCTATTCTAATCGAACCGTATGTAATATCTCCGAGTATATCACAAATTGAACCGATGAGTCTGATTCCGGCTCAACAAGTGTTTTCTTCACAGACCGGCTCAATCTAAGACACCGGCGATCGACAACGGACGACCACCTTCAATCGTAACCATATCATTATGAGTCTACAAGACGCTCAGAACCACCAAAAGTAAGGCGCGCCTATCACCATGTGTCGTGTTCATCTTCTTC
>QZGG01001372.1:0-67822 GCA_006409495.1 Sedum album | reverse complement strand
GAGGATGATGATAAGGGAGTGTTGGAGAAGCGGCTTGAAGCAGCTCAGGAGGTGATTGAGGAGTGGGATGGGGATTCGGGGCCGGAAGGGCAGTGCTTTTTGTTTTCAGAAGGTTATATGGATGAGGCTACTGCGTATTTAAATGCAGTTGATGATGTTATAAGATGTGTGGTTAAGTTTGGTAATGAGGAGGGTAGTGAGGAGTTGTTGAAGGATGCGGAGAAAGTTTTGCAAAAGGCGATGGTGAGGTTAGAGGATGAGTTTAGGTATGTGTTGGTTAGTAATACGGTTGCGTTGGATGTGGATGGGCTGTATGAGTGTATGCATAGGTTGTCGAATGTGGATGAGGCGGATAGTCCTCATAGTGTTGAGTTTTTGAACTCGAACGTAGCTGATGAGGAGGATGAGGAGATTAAGGTTGCAGAGAATGCTTTAGTTGAGGTTGTGAATCCTATTGGGGTGGATGATCTTAAGGATATAGCGGATAGGATGATTAGAGCGGGGTATGGGAAAGAGTGTAGTGGGGTTTACACTAGTGTCCGTCATGAAGCAATGGATGAGTGTTTAGCTTTGCTTAGGGTTGAGAGGTTGGAGATAGATGAGGTTATCAAAACTGAATGGAGTTCTTTGGATGAAAAGATGAAGAATTGGAGCCAGGCTGTTAAGGTTTTGGTGAAGGTTGTTTTGCCCGCGGAGAAGCAACTCTGTGATCAAGTGTTTGCAGAATCAAGTTCGATAAAGGAAGCTTGTTTTAGTGAGATATCTAAGGGGTGTTTTAAGCAGTTGATGATTTTTGCTAATGCTATTGCAATCAGTGAAAGAGCCTCAGAGAAGCTTTTTCGAATACTTGATATGTATGATGCCTTGTCGGATGTATTGCCAGACTTACGGGTCATGTTATATGATGACATTCAGGAATATCTGTGTCGAGAGGTTGAGGTCGTACTTGGTATCCTTGGTGAGGCGGCTAAAGGTACTTTTGAGGAGTTTGAGAATGCAGTTAAGGGTGAAAAATCCCGCAGGCCAACTCTAGGTGGGGAAATTCACCCTTTGACTCGCTATGTTATGAACTATATCAAGTTGCTGGTTGACTACAGTGATACGTTAAATCGTCTCTTTGATGACATTTCACATGAGCAAAAAGGTTCGCCTATTTTGTACAATGATGGTAGTGACTCGCGTATAGGGGATGGATCCCCATTGGCAGACCGGTTACTGTCGATTTTATCGTCTCTTGAATCCAATCTGGAAGAGAAATCAAAACTTTATGATGACAAGGCCATGAGGTATGTGTTCATGATGAATAACATCCACTACATTGTGGAAAAGGTGAAAGGATCAGAACTCGGCAAGCTTCTTGGCGATCAATGGGTACGCATGCATCGTGGGAAAATCCGTCAATGTGCAACATGCTATCTCAGGGCTAGCTGGAGCAAGGTTTTGGCATGCATAAAAGAAGATGGGTTTGGAAGCAGTGTCGGAAGTTCATCAAAGACATCTTTAAAAGAAAAATTCAAAAACTTCAATCAATGTTTTGAAGAAATATACAAGATCCTAAACCGCTTGGAAAGTACCAGATCCTCAACTGAGAGAAGAAATGAGGATTTCCATTTCAGAGAAAGTCATACCCGCCTACAGGTCTTTCATGGGGAGATATCGTCACCAAGTTGAGAGTGGGAGAAATGCTGGAAAATATGTTAAATACACAGCTGATGATCTTGAGAACTATTTATTGGATTTCTTTGAAGGAACTCCTAGTACTATGAACCATCTGAGGAGAAGAACAACTGGGTAGGCCACCCGGGTCAGCTTGCTCATCATGGTCCTGTACCTTTGCATTACCGTCAGCTTTTACTGGTTCATCGCCTGCATTTCATATTCTTTCCGGTTGATTGCATTTGACAGTTAAACGGAAGAGAATATGATGAAACTATACTTTCAAAAAATTCAGTATTTATGATATTTCATGTACATTAAATTTTCTGTATGTGCAAATTAAAACAGTATACTAGCTTCTCTGTTGGCCTGTCATGGCTGAAAGTAGAATTTGCAGAGCAGTCGAAACATATACCTTGCCTAGTAAGTGTTAAGAGATACAATGACTGATCAGAGAAGAGATGCCATGCGAGGACTGATTGCCCCGCCCAGAGTAGCTCAGGGCGAGGCCAACTCCTCTCAGGCTTGATTTGTGTTTCACCAGTGTCTATGTAACCTGTCAAATGAGTGACTCGGGAAGGTTTGTGATCATTTCAATGCTGTAGTCATTTTCAGTTAGGGTTTGTGAATTTTGTCTCAATGAACACCTGACTTCCCTGCCCGTTTGTATGTACCATGATGTTTCATTGTCAGCACAGTACTGAAAGTCATAGTTAAGGATGATACTGCTATTTCAGATGGTTGATCTCATATACATAACTTAGCTACGCGTTTGTAGAGACCTTGAAGTCCTTAGTGACGCATTTCCTGCCTTCCATTTGACCTTTTTGAAATAGGTTGAGAAGTTCACTCTCCACTTGATATTCCCATCCATCTATCATGGTTTACAATTTACATAACATCCTTTTATGAATCACAGCTGTAACTTGAAAGACGAAAGCTTCTGCATCTGAAATATCTCTTGAATCAACTTAACAAAAACAGAAGAAATGCAAGTGAAGTGTACTTAGCATAACATCAAAACAAATGAGACAGCAACTGTAAATTAGAACTTGAATAATCCGCAATAAAAGGCAATGAGATTACAAGTTCAAGTATCAAATTAATTTTATTCAACTAAAGAAGGAGATGCCATCAGTCATCTTAACATAAAAGCAATGAATCAAAAGAATCAAAGAATCTGGAAACAATATCTTGATCAACCCATCATAACCCTAAACTCATCAAAGTTCAAAACTCCATCACCATTCAAATCAAAAACCCTAATCACCTTCCCACACTCTTCAACACTCATCTTCTGCCCCAACTTCCTCAACATCCTTCTCAAACTCACATCCGTTATCCATTCACACCCATCCATTTTATACATATTAAATGCCTCCAGCATAACTTTCAACTTCTCATCTTCTTCTCCACCATTCACAAATTCCAAAAAATCACTAAACCCTAACAACCCATCTCCATCTGAATCCAACATTTTCACTACTGATTCGGCTTCAGCTAGTGTCAGCTCGCCTCCCATTGATGAAACGCAGCGTTGAAGCTCGAAAGGTGAGAGCTTTCCGTCGTTGTTGTCGTCGAAGTGGTTAAACACTGATTCGTACTGCACTTGCTTCTCCATCGATACACACCAAATCAAACTGAAATCGAAGACTGAAGATTCAAATACCCAATTACGGATCTAATTCAAGACGAATTGCCTGAAATCTCGGAGATTCTCAGAGCCGTTGGGATTTTTCCAGAATGCGTTCGGCAGCTATTTATAAACTCGAAGACGCGTTGTCGTGGTAGAATGTGGTTGACATGAAACGAAGTCGTGCAGGCTAATATGAACTTAAAACGACAGCGTTTTGACAACTTGTGCGGAAAAGTAGGTTGTTCCGTGTTTGGATTTTTTCCTATAAAGCGGGACGAAGCGTCCGAGAAGGCTGAATCAACTTGACATATGGCGATGCTGGCCAAACACTGTCTTATTTATTGGTTTATTTACTGTAATTTTAAGCCGACAAACAAACCGTCTTAACCGCCATTTATACAGAATACAAAAATATCTTCCAAAATGGAACGTGTTAAAAAAGAAATACATAAACTTAAATACATTTAATATCATCATCAAATTTGAGAATTGAAAGCAGCTGCTGAATGATGTTTCTGAGAGCTGGAGCACTGCAGTGCTCTCCTGATCAGCAAATATTGATCTTCCTTCATCGGCTGCTTTGCATAGCTGTGGATCCAGTGGAACTTTTCCTAAAAATGGGATTTTGAGTTCTGCACACATTTGGGCTGCTCCGCCTCGACTGCTGTCGAAGACTTCAGTACAAGCTAATAAGTTGAGAAGTTCAGGGGCTTTGTCGGTAAGGGATTTGAGTGCCCATTCAGATACGTCTTCCTGTATGCCATTGCTGTTTATTCTTGTGAATTTGAAGGAATTTAACGGCTGGGATAGACCACTCATGTTTTCAACCACACCTAGAATTTTTACATCTATCATCTTGCAGAAGGTGATTTCTTTACGAACGTCAATAAGGGAGACTTGTTGGGGAGTTGTAACGATGACACACCCGTCAATTCCGGAAGCTTTAAGGAATTGGACGATGGAAATCTGCTCGTCTGATGTTCCAGGGGGAGCATCCACCACTAGGAAATCAAGTTTACCCCAATGAACTTCCGTTAACATTTTCTTTATAGCTGAAATCTTTCTCGGACCTTTCAGAACGGCAGCACTGTCTTGAGTATCTAAAAAGAATCCTATTGACATAACTCCCAGGTTAGACTCAACATAACTAGGGGACCACCCGAGGTTGCTCTGATGAATTGACTGGCCCTCTAAACCAAGCATCTTAGGAATACTCGGACCGCATATGTCAATATCCAATAAACCCACTTCAAAATCCATAGCTGCTAACGCAAACGCAAGTTGAGCCGAGAATGTACTCTTCCCTACTCCACCCTTACCCGAAAACACCAAAATCTTGTGCTTAACCGCCGCCTATTCTTTCCACAATAACAGCCAAATCTGCATATATCAATAAAAAATTACTTCTTTTACCAAATTCCAAATCCAATTTCACAATACTCCATTCACAAGTTCATCCAAATCTAACCTAAATCGTCTATGTGACTATAATCATAAAAATTGAACTTTACACAGAAGTTGAGTTTACGGCACAAACCTGGATCAGGTCCTTCAGGACCAGAAGCACAAAAACTCTGATTAGGGCATCCTGCACAATCATCCGATTTTCCCGCGCTTTCCGATTCCGGACCTGGACAATCTGATTCCACATACATAATAATATCCAAAGGTTGATCAGAAACAGAGTGAAACTAATTGACAATTAAAAGTGACATTGATAGATTTCTTACGCTCATTGGCGTCGGCTGGGATCTGATTGCTCTTCGCCATCTCGGAAACCGCGAACCCTAGATTTCTATCAGTTTTTTTATTTAGAAAATTGGAAGGAATGGACACTCCATTCTCAAGCTAATTAAATTATTCTCTTTTATACTATCCGTAGAATCCATGTCTTGTCCCCATCGGAATGAGATCCAGTAATGCTAAGCCAAAAACTGCGAGACAAAACGACGTAGTTTCGTCCCTAAAACGACGTCGTTTTGACGACGGGGTCAGTTTGTAAATATAGTGTTTTAGATTAAACTACACAGTTTTACTTAAAAAACACCCAAAACTATGTCGTTTTGAGACTTGCAGCATATGGCTGCACCAAAAGTGGCAGCATCGGATCTGGATCCGTCCCCATCAGTTGTTTCTAGATTTCTAGCAGTTGTTTCGAACTTTGATCTGTATTTATACACAGCACGGTTGCGTTTTAATATGTTTCTAAATATATATTTTTAAGAACAAATAAACTGATATTTATTGAAAACTGATTTTTGGAAACAATAGACATTTGTCAAGTTGATACTCCCATGAGATTTTCGAGCAGCCTCTGGATGATCTTATGGAGAGATTCAATTCAGTCTTTGTGAAAGTCATTAATAATGTCTATATTTTCGCACTGTTTACTTGAAAACGTTTGGACTGAACCTAAAAATAATCAAAAGTATAACAATACTTTTTACGATGTCGCGAATAACTAAATACGGTAACTAAAGTATCATTTTTACATGATGCAAGGCTCAACACATTTTATGATCATCTTTTATCAGTTAAGAGCTAGTTTTATAGGCAACGTAAGATATTTGGGTCAACCAGCTCTTTAGGAAGTTTAGGCGGCTACCACTGTCTGAGACTGAAATGGCATGTTTTAGGCGTCTTCGGTCGTACTTTTGTCTCTGCTACCATTTTTATATCATAAATAGATCGGTTGATTCGAATCTACGATCAGTTAGTAACATGTTTGCACAAGGAACAACGGTCTTTTCTTCAGTCATTATATTTATATTCGTAGAGATTGATGTTTAAGTCCGTCTTGAAGTATCTTCAGCTCTTTGCCTAACAAAAATACTAAAATTATGTAATTTTAATTGTTTGTAAAATATAAGCATTAATTAATTTAATAAGCAAAATTAAAATTGCATGCTGTGATGAAAAAAATATAAAATTGTATCTTTATCTTCGACATTTATTGTCAGAATACCTCCGGCCCCAAATTCTCCGCCGGCCTCAATTTCTATGGTTTCTGGGTAATCACCATTCATCAACTATCCCTTTAAATTCATTTAATTATTCTTATTCTTAAATACGTGTTTGCATCTTTTGCACAACTGCGTATTCGAATTTCAATCCACCGCCCCAATCCATCTTTGCGTTTGTTTTTTATTTATTTTTGGATTGTGGGTTTTGTAGATCGTATGTGGATGTTGCTTATTTCAGATCTGGGTAGCTGCCGTTCCGTTTCATTCCGACCCAGTTGCGATGATTCGGTCAAAGGTCTAAACTTTGTATTTAATTTATTTGTTGCTGCCATTTTGATTTGATTTTTGATATTAGATTGATTTCTAGGGTTTCAAGTGTTGGCTTTGGTTTTTTAGATTTGTGTAATGATTGTTTGCTGTGTTGATTTTTTTTATGATTTTGGCTTGTGTAGGGGATTTTGTTTGTTGAATCTAGAGCTGGTTGATTGAGTTATTTGGAAGTTGGGTCATTGGCTGACTTGAGGGCGTTGAGCTGGAGGATTTGAAGTTGGACATTTGTGTAGAGGTGTTGATTGATTTAAAGATTAGTTCTTTTGAGTTAGGTTTGTATGATTATAATCGGTTGGAGAAATGATAAAGAAGTTATTTAACCGGTTGCCGCAGAAGTCATCTAAGTCCGATCGTGAAGGGGGAGGAGCATCTGCATCGTCTTCGAATGCCACTTCTGGTGCCAAGGGAGGTAGAAACTCTTTGGTTAACCAGTCTGGTGGACGGACTGCTGCATCTCTGAATTCGTCAAATGCTAATACCGTTGCAAGTAAGTTATCACAAGCAGTGAATGCAAATATGAATGGAAACGTGGGTCCTGCGTCGTATGAGGCATTGCCAGTGTTTAGAGATGTGCCCAATTCCGAGAAGCAAAGCTTGTTTATAAGGAAGTTGCAGTTATGCAGTGTAGTGTTTGATTTCACGGATGCAACGAAGAATATTAAGGAAAAAGACATTAAACGTCAGACGCTTGTAGAATTGGTAGATTACATAACTTCTGCTAATGGGAAATTTGCTGAGATTGTAATACAAGAAATTGTGAAGATGGTGTCAATCAATTTGTTTCGAACACTCACCACTCCTCCCCGTGAGAATAAAACCTTAGAAGGTTTTGATTTAGAGGAAGAAGAACCTTCAATGGATCCTGCTTGGTCACATCTACAGGTTGTTTATGAATTACTTTTAAGGTTTGTGGCATCACCGGAGACCGACGCAAAATTGGCTAAAAGATACATTGATCACTCTTTTGTGATTAAGCTTTTAGATTTATTTGATTCAGAAGATCCACGAGAAAGGGAGTATCTGAAGACAGTTTTGCACCGCATTTACGGCAAATTCATGGTGCACCGGCCGTTTATCAGGAAATCAATCAACAACATATTTTATCGCTTCATTTACGAGACCGAGAAGCATAACGGAATTGCAGAGCTTTTAGAGATTCTTGGCAGTATCATTAATGGGTTCGCACTGCCGTTGAAAGAAGAACACAAGTCATTTCTTGTTCGAGTTTTGATTCCGCTTCACAAACCGAAATGTATACCCATGTACCACCAGCAGTTATCGTACTGTATTACTCAGTTTGTGGAGAAAGATTGTAAGCTCGCTGACACTGTTATAAGAGGTCTACTGAAGTATTGGCCGATCACAAATAGCTCAAAGGAAGTCATGTTTTTGGGTGAATTGGAAGAGGTCCTTGAAACCACTCAGTCTCCAGAGTTCCAGCGTTGTATGGTACCACTGTTTCGCCAGATTGCACATTGCTTGAGCAGCTCGCATTTTCAGGTTCTTGGAATTTACCTGCCTTTATGTAAATTGATATGAACTAACTCTGTGCATACCTTTATATAAATTGATATGAAGTAAATCAGATCATAGCAAATACTTATTTCACGACTTGACTTTTTTACTCGAGAAAGGAAAGAATTGAAAATTTAAGAACCTTTTCTGTAGTAGTATGCTTTTTTTTGCTAATTATTAATATTGTTGTTTCAGGTCGCAGAGAGGGCTCTGTTCCTATGGAACAATGATCACATTGAAAATTTGATAAAACAAAACCGGAAAGCCATACTTCCCATCATCTTCTCAGCATTAGAGAGAAACTCCAGAAGACACTGGAACCAGGCTGTGCAAAGCTTGACACTCAATGTCCGCAAGATTTTCTCTGACACCGACTCTGAACTCTATGACCAATGCTTGCAAAAATATCAGGATGATGAGGCCAGCGCAAATGAACTTAACTCCAGACGTGAAGCAATATGGAACCGCTTGGAGGATATTGCATCAACCAATAGCGCCAACATATAAGCAATGATTTCAAGTAAGAAGCTGCTATTTTGAATTTTTATAATGCAAGTTTTAATTTCAAAGAAATGGATGAATGGAAATATCTCAAATTATCTGATGATCGCAATGTTACTATCTCGACGTTCCTGGTTAGATTTTGTATGTGTAAATAGAAATGGATATGTCAGCAGTATTATGTCGACTTTTTTAAACTAGTACATTTTATCAGGATTAACTAATCCTAGTGTTTGGGACTAGTTTAGGATTAGATTACCTAAAAAGGTGATACTATTTATCTAAGCTTTCGTAACTTTGTGTTTAATTTTCACCCCTTTACATAACACATGTGGGTTTGTCTTTGACAAGACACACATTTCCCCATACTATGAATCCTCATCCCAAAAACACTGTTCCATATCCTGTCTCCAAATTTCTTGTCTTTTTTTGATAGTTATTTAACCAATTAATATCATAAACAATATTAAACAAAGAAACTGCTAAACTCGATTTTGCATCTCACATGCCATGATCTTCGCAACGACCACCAACCGATTCGGTCTCTTATAAAATTATAACCATCCAATTAAGTTTTAAATTTTCTATAGCTTGCGACTAACCGACCTAACTACCGTATATTAACCACATATTTGTATAATAATATGTCTGGATAATAGACGGTTGGATTTACGAACAAGTATACGTTAGTTAAATCAGTCGAATTGATAACTTATTGAATGAAATCTGAAATTAGGGTTTTAGCAGCTAAAGGAGTGTTGACATGTTTGTTTTTTCAAATTTATTTAACATGTAAAAGTAGAAAATAATACCTAAAATTCATTTTTAACAAAGATGGTTTGATTAGATGATGTATTTTTATGGATGTTAATGAGTGCATAAATCATGGAACAGCCGACAAGTTTAATGCTACTCCCATGTGCACCTCTTATTATTTATTCGGTTTAAAACTAAAATAGATTAAATGCAGCCACAATAATTATTTAATTTTACTATTTTACTCAATATTGTATTGATTTGTGTTTTTGGTTGTATTATAGTAAATTGCCATTTATTCTTTTTCTGATAATTATAATTTACAAAAATTCATGTTAGCAAAGAAATATCATCATTATTCATAGTAATTATGGAATTTTTTTTTGCCTTTTCGATAACCATAATTTAGAAAAAATCATTTTTAAAAGAAATATCACTTTATTAGTTTGGTACGTATTATTTAACTTGAAACTTTATTGTTTTTGAACAATGTTGTAGAAAATTAATTGTTGATTTCTTACTGGTTTTAGCTAAAATATATTACAAATATGTGATCGTGATTATTGATACAAATCTCATGAATATGATACTTTCCTACTTATAAAAAAATCAACCAAAGTAACAGTCCAATGTTTATCATTGTTTCTTATATTTTGTTCTTGTAAAGCAAACAGGCCATAGTGTAAGGTATATATAAACACAATGCCAACATCCTTATCAATTAACCCTTTTCATACTCACAAACCCAAATCTGTCTAGCTTCTCTCCCCACACATCTCAAAATGTTCCATAAGAATAAACTTCTCAAAAAGCTGAAATCGTTCAAGGGTTTTTGGAGAAGTAATTCCAAGGTCTCTACCTTGCCTAGTTGCCGTAGTGATTCGAGTCTGAAGAGCGAAAGCGGGTCTGAAATCGAGTGGGAGGTTAGACCAGGAGGTATGTTGGTGCAGAAAAGAAGGGAGATCATGAGTTATGAACAGGAGATAGATATGATCACATTAAAGGTCTCAACCGGTTCAATTTCTTATGACATCTCCACTGAAGCCACTTCTACTTTTGGTATGCAAATTGGCCTTTTAAAGATTACTCAAGAGTCACTCTTATTTGATTAATTGTGTTAGTTCGTAAAACTATTGCATTTTTTCTTCTGAAATTATTCTATAATCTTATATTTTTTGATAATTTTATTTTGTTTAGGGGAGCTAAAGTCAAGGTTATCAATGGTGACAAGCTTAGAAGTAAAGGAACAAAGGCTCATATACAAGGGAAAAGAAAGAGATGACAATGAGCATCTACACATGGTTGGAGTTAGTAACAATGACAAGATCCTACTCTTCCAAACCCGGCTGTAAAGGAGATGAAGCTCAATGCCATCCCTTGCCAGGGAGCCTTTCCGGTATCGAAAGGCCATCGGATAACTATCATATTCAGTATATGATTTGTCTCACCAAATACATTATAGGGCTAGATAGTTTTTTACTTTAACTGCTATAATGATAAGAGGCAACGCCAGTATAAAAATGGCATTCTGATATGTCCATAAGGGCGTGTCTGAATGGTTTGTTTTGAATTATTACTTTCGGGTTAGGGGTTTGAACTTTAGGTTTTGGGTACTTGACCTAATGTAATTATATGGCGGTGAAGATTTATGTTATTCAATGAAAAAGTGGCTACATCTTGTACTATGTTTTGTCTTGACTAAACCTAAAAGGAGTTGCTTCCTAGTTGTTATTAACTTAAAAAAATGCTTATAAAAAAACTATAAAAATGAACTTCCTTGATACCCTTTTTATGAAAAAGTGCAAATGAGTTTGAATTAACACTTCCAAAATAAATAAAAAATTAAAAGAAAAAAATGCTAAAAATATAGAAAAACTTCTAATCGTAATTATTCACAATAAGTATATGAATAAAGAGTTAGGATCGAGAGACAATGAAATTTTGTGAAACATGAAGACATCATCTCATCCGTTGGTTTTGATTTATCTAACGGTTGAGATTTAATTAATTTTTAATTAAAATAGGTGGTTGAATTTGCAAAATACACGGGCGGTTGAGAATTGCAGTTATCTATATCAATCGTTGGATTAATTAAAATCAACGGTTGAGATAATGTCCTTCCGTCTCATAAATATCTACTTGTCCTCCTTGAACCTTACTCTATGAATAAATATATTATTTAATTAGTATTTGAAGATGATTTCATGACCCAAATCTCTAAAATTGGACGTCTAATGCTAATTATTTAACGACAAAAATACCCCTCGCTTCCCATGTACTCCCTCCGTCCCATTATGAGTGTCTCATTTCCTTTTTGGATGTCCCAAAATGATCTTTCCATTTCCTAAAATAGAAAGTTTTTTACATATACATTTACACTCTCTTTCATACTTTTTATCCCACTCATTCTCTTTCTTACTTTTTATCTCACATTTTTCAATTTTCTTAAAAACCGTGAAAGTTTTCAAATGGGTCACTCAAATTGCGGAGGGAGTATCAAAAATCGAGTTACAGACTTTTTAGTATTTTAAATGTGGAATTAAAAACTGGGACTGCCGGACAGGAACCTAACTGGAAATTGCGAAGTACTCCGTATGTTTTTTCTTTTTCGAATCGACACTCAGAAAATTAGGGTTTTGTCGAAATGAGGAGGAAATCTGAAACTGGTTGAGAAGATCAAACGCCGAGGATTCCTCAAACGATTCAAGCTTAAGGTATGTATTTATGCATGTATGTATGCTCGTTTTAGTCTTGCTTCGTGCATTTTGATTGTCTTCGAATACTCAGAAACTGTTGTAAAGTGTACACTGCAATCGACCAAATGTACCTTCTGGATAGATTCTGTTTCCAAGTTTTGATATTTTTTACTGGATTTGTATGTTTACAAAAGTGAAGATTTGGGTGTTTGATTTTGTAGGAAATTAGGCATCATCCTTTTTTTGCTCAGATTTTTAAGTGAAAGGCTCATCTCGGAACTCTTCGTCTTTTTGTGTGCATTTTGAGATGAAGAGTAGGGAGAAAAGGGTTTGTGGTAATGTTGCGATTGACAGAATTAGTTCTCTTCCTGAGAGTTTGATAGATTACATTCTGAATTGCTTGAGCGATTATGAAATTGGCACTGTGGTTAGGACGAGTGTTTTATCCAAAAGGTGGAGGTATTGCTGGACGCGTGTGAGGAAAGTGTTATTCTATTTGGAGCTTTTCGAAAAAAATGTTGAACAGCTGCAATTAAATGGGGTTAGTATTGTTGATTCAATTCTCTCAAGACACGACGGTCCGGTTGATACGTTTACTTTTTCGGCTCATAACTTAACCAGGGATAGGAAATATGATGTTTCAAAGTGGATAAAGCTCTTGTCAGAAAAAAGGATTGGCGAATTTAACTTGTATGCTACATCACTTTGTTACATGGGCAGTCCCTCTTGTTTTATGAATTGCGCAACTCTGACGCAGTTGAATTTACAAAATTGTTATTTTGGGCCTCTTGGCGATTTTGGCGGCTTTTCTAACCTGACTTATCTTCGCTTGGCCAATGTGAATATGATATCTGGACCCTTGCTTGAGACTTGGATATCCAGTTCTCCACGGCTTAGCGATTTGAGACTCAAACATCTGCCAATTGAGGACTACCATGTTGTGATTCATGCACCTTGCCTGCATACTTTGTACCTCAGACTGTCTGGCAATCATAGTTTAAAAGAATTTCTGAATATGAATTACGCTAGTGTGAATTCGGAATTCGACGTACCTTTGGTAAGCCACAAAAGAGTAAGTAAAATAATCAACTTTGCCAAACTCATGCCTAAGGTTGAGTACCTCAAGTTGAGTGGAACTGCTTTGATGGTTAGTTCCTGGTAGATTTTTCTAGTCAATAGTTTTATTTGGTTTCAAATAATGATAATAATCTACAGTTGACATTTTCACTGGTACTTGTAGAGTTTGGCTGTGGAGGATGTTCCGAAGAAGCTTCCTACAACACTTGATAATGTGACGGTATTGAAGTTCAGAGATCTTGATATTGTCTCACTTGAACAGTTATCATCTTTCTTCTGTCTTATTCGAAGTTCACCTAATTTGGAATCGCTTGAGATCAAGGTAAGTTTAACTGTGTTTCATCCATCTTTGTAGGTTATGAATTGTTTAACCATGCCATCAAATATTCTAATACTTTCCTCCTATCATAGTTGGATTCGTTTGAAGCTGACTACCCTGATTATGAAGAAGAAGCAGTCACGTTCTTCAAAGAGCAAGAGAAAGAAGGCATATTAAGCCATCTTTCGGAAATTACATTTCTTATCTTGCTGGGATGTGATTGTGAAGTCGAGTTCATTTCAACTCTCCTCACCTGTTGCCCAATGCTAAAGAAGGTTACATTCAGCTCCTTTTACGACAATGATAGAGATTCAGACGAAAAAATGTTTAATAAATTGAGAACACTCCCGCGCCCTGAATCAGTAACTTTCAGATTCCAATCCCCGTGTTTAAATGATGGACATCTCTTCACGGAAAATTTCCTTAGAAGTGAAGAAGGTACTCCAGCCCAATGAAGGGCTGTATTCAATTCTCAAATAGTTTATCTCTAGTGAAGTTCCATAACGAGCCTCAACTGTCATTGGGACTGAAACATGGATGTATGTACTTTTTTGGTATCCGTTTAGATGTTATTTTTACTACCGAGTCTCCTGCATTCCTGAAAGTGCATTTGACATTGTTTTCTTTTTGTGTGTTTTGACTCGATCAACGAAAGAAGCTTGATAAGAGTGACTAAAGTTCTCTTGTAGACTCGAGAAGGTTAGCTATGTGTGTAAGAATGGCGTCAAATGAACCATAAACATAGACAAGCAACATTTCACTTTCATTCCTTTATTAAATTTTTTGAGACTTGCCAAGAGTTCAGATTCAAAAGACAAAAAACACCCTTCGTTCTCCGCATTTTTTTTACGTGGAACAAAATCTAATGAGGGGAAAATTGGAAATTTTTGGTTTTTTTTGTTAAGTTCAAGGGACAGAAGGCATCTTGAGCCATCTTTCAAAGTCTTTGTTTGCTGGGATATGATTCTGAAGTCAAGTTCAAGTCTGTAACATTCAGTTATTTATTTTACAGCAGTACCCAAATGAAGTTGTCCATCCCTAAAAACAGATGTTTCCACAAGAACATCTACAGTAACGTTTTACTTGACTTTGCATTGTACTCGTCAATGGTTGAATACCATTTCTGTGCTTTGCATTCGATCAGTGCCCACAAGATTTATCCTATTATCAAAAACATCAATGTAACCGAATGCATCTCTACCAGGAGGGCATTCTAGAGCGGCTTCAAATGTTCGGTGATGAATACCCTTGGAGTCGATAAAGTGTGAACCTTCATGATCATGCCCAGCCAAGCACACCTTTACACATTTGTACTTGTGTATTACACATAATACTTCATCGTAATTCCATAGCAAGGCTTCCCATGACGTTGCATTCGGATGTAGAGGTATATGACTACAAACCAACACTTTCTGATTTAGTTTCGTGGCATCTTGAAGGACAGCATCCAACCATGCCAACTGCTGCACCCCGACGGCTCCATTGAACTTCAAGAATCTTCTATTCAATCTGAAAAGCCCCTCAGGACTGTTTTTCTCTGTATTCGGGTTTTTCTCCTCAAGGAACCGCACAGCCTTTAAAGCATTGGGATGGTCTTCAGGCCAACCGATTGCGCTGATATCATATCCATCCAAAACCACAATCCTAAACCCAGGACTAGGCGAAAAGTCATAATAAGCACAACCATCAACGCCTGGAATTTTCAACATCGGAAGTAACTTGTCACGAGAAAGATTGTAAAGACAATGGTTCCCAATCATATGATACGTAGGTCCATTAAATTTCTCAAACTCATTGACAACCTTCTCAACAGTTTTCAAAGACTGATCTTTCGGACAATGACCATCAACAATATCTCCAAAATTAATCACAAATTTCAAACCCTGGTGCTCATTCCATTTGTGCACTGCTCTTTGTAACACAATAATGCTATGTCTATAGTACCGAGGAACACCCGCGAATGAGCGACCATCAGGAATATCCGCATATTGCACGTCAGATATTACCCCAAAGGAAAAAATAGGCAACTTCCCGTTTTCATTCATAGACCCAAATTTACTCCCCATATTGTCTTTCCACCAAAATCCTGCTAAACAACCAATCCAAAATCATATCTTCCACTAGAAAAACATCACACACCAATACACAATAACAACAAGCAACTCATATAAAATTAGGAATATAACTTGTGAAAATCCAGTTGCTCTAAAACTCGAACCAACTGCACTTATAACTCCAACCCATTTGAGATACGCCATTTTAACACAAGACCCACAAATCAAATTTGAAACTTGAGCTCAATACAAAAGCAAATCACGATATAATCTAGAGTTGAGACAAGCTAAAACATACCAAATATATACCTGACGAAGCTCGGAGAGCAGTAAATTTGATGTAGCGAAGAAATGCTTCCGCGGATGTCGTGGACTTCCGATTCGACCGTACAATGATTTGGTGATCGGCGACAGGTTGACAAATTGATTGAATCAATTCAGCGGAAAATTATAGAATGTGATTGCGTGTGTTGGTGTTTGATTCTGCCCAATTGAACCGGGATAGTTCGACGGTCGATCGAACGGTCCAACCAATTATTGAACCGGTCTTAAATTCATTTGCAATTATAAAAATCATTGTAAATAAAATGTCCATAAATGGGGATTAATTTTTAATTTTTGAATACTGAGTCAATGAAGAATAAACCCTTTGCGAAACTCTTATCTTAAAAATTAATTATTTCGATTGACTAAATATTGGTGTGCTGTTTTTGTATTTATTAAATGTGTGGTAATGGTTCGTTTTCTTATACAATGAAATGGTCATTTATTAATGAATCCAATCCAACCCTGTCATGAATTCATTGCTATAATTGAAACAATGCTAATTTAACAAGTCACAATAACCAAGTTTTTGAATGGAAGTATTCATCCTTACAGCTTGCTTGCTATTTTAGTCATTAGATATAATTTCAAGTCATAGTGTATAATCTGATTAATACAAGTCCTTCTATGATCGTTTTACACAATTTACTAACTGAAAACATTATGGAAAATCTCTCCTATCTTTATAACACAAACCCCTGAATTAGCAGTTACTGAAGCCACATTTGTTCATTCAAAAATACCCTTCTATTCCATCGAATTAATAACCAACATTACTTAACTACAAAAGGACAATATTGTAAAATTGATCAAAAACAAATGAAAAGTCTATTCTCACTCCATTTCCACGCCGACGCCCATCTTCACACATCCTCTCATCTTCACACACCCATCGATTCACTTCTAATCTTTTGTCGGAACCATTATCTTATTCTCGCAAACCGTCACCTCTCAACCGCTTTTGACGGTTTATCCCAAACCGTCACCTCCCAACCTCTCATCCGATTCTCAGATCTACACCAAAATGGCCTCATCGGTTTCCGCCTCTTCCGTTCCGTTCTCAGCTCTTTCATTCAATTGCAGCCAGGTATGCGTCTCATCCAGATCTGCTATGTACGTTGTTTCTGCTGCGTTTTTGTTGTGTTGATAAAACAAACGCCTTCAATAGTGTCATCCACCGCCGCTTTCGATCCGAATCTCCCGTCGCCGATCCATGTAGGTATTCCTTTCGAATCTCCGTCGTCGTTTCCGCTTTAATGTTGTCTACACAGATTCAGATTTTTGCAATTGGTACAGCAGGTTAAAACCGTCAAAGTCAGCAATCTGTCATTGGGAGCGTGCAAGCAGGATGTGCCGGAGATATTGAATTTGTTGACCTTCAGAGGTTTTTCCCTTTTTAACTGATCTGGACGTTTTTATTGTGATTATGAGCGGTTCATTTTGATGTATTTGTGTTTCAGTGACAATGAGAGAGCTCAAGTTGCGTATGTTACTTTTAAGGATCAAGGAGCAGATACGGCCATTCTCCTCTCGGTTTGTTCCTTATTGAACAACAATTTATTTGAATTGTTTGTTATTTACATTCGGTGTACTATAAATGATGAAGTTGATTTGTGTGTTTCAGTTTTTCCTTACAGTGATAGAAGTGTGTGACATTTTCTTTCACCTTTTTACTTTTTTTATTTTAGCAAATCCATTTTTGCGTTTGATACTTTGACTTAACTTATTTGCGACTGGGGTGTTTAGTTGATATTCTAAATTTTCAAGTTGAACAAATTGTGCTTTTAGGGAGCCACGATAGTTGACCAGAGCGTCACCATTTCTATGGCTCCGGACTACGAGCTCCCTCCTTCTGCAACAACTGAAGTGAGCCTCATTTTATAGTTGAAATATCTACTCTGTTTTGTACTTCATTTTTTTGAGATATATGTATCAAAGCAATTTCCAATTTTCAGATGAGAGACACCAAAGTTCCAGAAAATGATGAAAATGTTGTTAAAAAGGCGGAGGATGTGGTTAGTGGAATGCTGGCCAGAGGCTTTACGTTGGGCAAAGATGCTGTGGCCAAAGCTAAGGAGTTTGACGAGAAGCATCAGTTCACATCCACGGCCGCATCTACTGTTGCTTCATTAGATCAGAAAATTGGATTCACAGAGAAGCTGAGTGTGGGTACGACTATAGTGAATGAAAAAGTTAAGGAAATGGATGAGAAGTTCCAAGTGTCTGAAAAGACCAAGAATGCATTTACAGCTGCCGAGCAAACTGTCACCAATGCCGGATCTTTAATCATCAAAAATAGGTATATATTAACTGGTGCTTCATGGGTCACTGGTGCCTTCAGTAGGGTTGCAAAGACAGCTGGAGAAGTGGTTCAAAAGACGAAAGAAAAGATGGCGGATGATGAAGAGAGCTCAAGATCGAACGAAGTGTATTCTCCTATTCACCATGAAGCAATTGCCACACCTCCTAAGGTTGTCTCAAGTGACAAGCCACCTTCAAAGCCATAACCAGCTCAGGGACTTATCATATCTATGGTGTACATACCAATATTTTTGGGAATTGCGGATCCTAATACTGCACTGAGTAAGCTCACTCGGCAAACACATGTTGTTTACCTGAATTCTTTTAATTATCAAGGTGATACACAGTCGTCTTTTTCAATTAATGGAGGCCAATTTTTTTGTTCGTTTGTGCATGAATTAATGTGTAGTAGTGTAGTAATTATACATGCTTTGGGGGTTTACTCCCACCCACTTGATGTCACAGATTATTCTGTGCATTATTCTTTAAAACGCAAACCCCTGAATTAGCAGTTACTGAAGCCACATTAATTCATCCAAAAATACCCTTCTACTCCATCGAATTAATAAGCAACATTACTTAACTACAAAGGGACAATATTGTAAAATTGATCAAAGACAAATGAAAAGTCTATTCTCACTCCATTTCCACGCCGACGCCCATCTTCACACATCCTCTCATCTTCGCACACCCATCGATTCACTTCTAATCTTTTGTCGGAACCATTATCTTATTCACCAACAGTGTTTGGTATTCGATTTCATGTACAATATTTATGATTTTAGAGATTAATTTTTCGAAGATGACGGAGTCATAACTTCCATTCAATCATGGTTGTATCAAAGGTAAATCTGCAATACGTTTTCATAAATTGTGGATATATGTCAATTGGATGTTTTTGTGCTTCTAGAATTTCTGATATTATCCGCAAATTTTTTTGATTCTATTTCTAAAGTTTCTATTTCTAAAGTTGTCATTATAGGTTCACTTGATGATGTTGAAGCTTGACTGAATTATTCAACAAATTAGTCAACAAATTTGGATTTAAACTACTTACAATGGCACTGATGATGATAAGAAAGTATTTGGGTTCAGGTGAATTCTGTATACAACAATATGCTACATTTCAAATCAATATTGTAAATTATTGATTCTTTATTATGCTGATCTTTGTGAATAAATCTTTGTTACGTCTGTTTCACTATAATTATCTTATAGTTTACTCATGAGGTATTTAGGGTTGCTTACAAATATTTAACAAATTTTATATTTTTTATTTTGACAGTGAAATTACTAACCATCATATTGCGCTTGATCCAACATCGATTCTGATCCACGTAGTCTAAAAGGTGATCCTTCCAAACCTTAAGATTGTTTAAAACGCAAACCCCTGAATTAGCAGTTACTGAAGCCACATTAATTCATCCAAAAATACCCTTCTATTCCATCGAATTAATAACCAACATTACTTAACTACAAAGGGACAATATTGTAAAATTGATCAAACAAACGAACAGTCTATTCTCACTCCATTTCCACGCCGACGCCCATCTTCACACATCCTCTCATCTTCGCACACCCATCGATTCACTTCTAATCTTTTGTCGGAACCATTATCTTATTCTCGCAAACCGTCACCTCTCAACCGCTTTTCACGGTTTATCCCAAACCGTCACCTCCCAACCTCTCATCCGATTCTCAGATCTACACCAAAATGGCCTCATCGGTTTCCGCCTCTTCCGTTCCGTTCTCAGCTCTTTCATTCAATTGCAGCCAGGTATGCGTCTCATCCAGATCTGCTATGTACGTTGTTTCTGCTGCGTTTTTGTTGTGTTGATAAAACAAACGCCTTCAATAGTGTCATCCACCGCCGCTTTCGATCCGAATCTCCCGTCGCCGATCCATGTAGGTATTCCTTTCGAATCTCCGTCGTCGTTTCCGCTTTAATGTTGTCTACACAGATTCAGATTTTTGCAATTGGTACAGCAGGTTAAAACCGTCAAAGTCAGCAATCTGTCATTGGGAGCGTGCAAGCAGGATGTGCCGGAGATATTGAATTTGTTGACCTTCAGAGGTTTTTTCCCTTTTTAACTGATCTGGACGTTTTTATTGTGATTATGAGCGGTTCATTTTGATGTATTTGTGTTTCAGTGACAATGAGAGAGCTCAAGTTGCGTATGTTACTTTTAAGGATCATCAAGGAGCAGATACCGCCATTCTCCTCTCGGTTTGTTCCTTATTCGAACAACAATTTATTTGAATTGTTTGTTATTTACATTCGGTGTACTATAAATGATGAAGTTGATTTGTGTGTTTCAGTTTTTCCTTACAGTGATAGAAGTGTGTGACATTTTCTTTCACCTTTTTACTTTTTTTATTTTAGCAAATCCATTTTTGCGTTTGATACTTTGACTTAACTTATTTGCGACTGGGGTGTTTAGTTGATATTCTAAATTTTCAAGTTGAACAAATTGTGCTTTTAGGGAGCCACGATAGTTGACCAGAGCGTCACCATTTCTATGGCTCCGGACTACGAGCTCCCTCCTTCTGCAACAACTGAAGTGAGCCTCATTTTATAGTTGAAATATCTACTCTGTTTTGTACTTCATTTTTTTGAGATATATGTATCAAAGAAATTTCCGATTTTCAGATGAGAGACACCAAAGTTCCAGAAAATGATGAAAATGTTGTTAAAAAGGCGGAGGATGTGGTTAGTGGAATGCTGGCCAGAGGCTTTACGTTGGGCAAAGATGCTGTGGCCAAAGCTAAGGAGTTTGACGAGAAGCATCAGTTCACATCCACGGCCGCATCTACTGTTGCTTCATTAGATCAGAAAATTGGATTCACAGAGAAGCTGAGTGTGGGTACGACTATAGTGAATGAAAAAGTTAAGGAAATGGATGAGAAGTTCCAAGTGTCTGAAAAGACCAAGAATGCATTTACAGCTGCCGAGCAAACTGTCACCAATGCCGGATCTTTAATCATCAAAAATAGGTATATATTAACTGGTGCTTCATGGGTCACTGGTGCCTTCAGTAGGGTTGCAAAGACAGCTGGAGAAGTGGTTCAAAAGACGAAAGAAAAGATGGCGGATGATGAAGAGAGCTCAAGATCGAACGAAGTGTATTCTCCTATTCACCATGAAGCAATTGCCACACCTCCTAAGGTTGTCTCAAGTGACAAGCCACCTTCAAAGCCATAACCAGCTCAGGGACTTATCATATCTATGGTGTACATACCAATATTTTTGGGAATTGCGGACCTAATACTGCACTGAGTAAGCTCACTCGGCAAACACATGTTGTTTACCTGAATTCTTTTAATTATCAAGGTGATACACAGTCGTCTTTTTCAATTAATGGAGGCCAATTTTTTTGTTCGTTTGTGCATGAATTAATGTGTAGTAGTGTAGTAATTATACATGCTTTGGGGGTTTACTCCCACCCACTTGATGTCACAGATTATTCTGTGCATTATTCTTTAAAACGCAAACCCCTGAATTAGCAGTTACTGAAGCCACATTAATTCATCCAAAAATACCCTTCTACTCCATCGAATTAATAAGCAACATTACTTAACTACAAAGGGACAATATTGTAAAATTGATCAAAGACAAATGAAAAGTCTATTCTCACTCCATTTCCACGCCGACGCCCATCTTCACACATCCTCTCATCTTCGCACACCCATCGATTCACTTCTAATCTTTTGTCGGAACCATTATCTTATTCACCAACAGTGTTTGGTATTCGATTTCATGTACAATATTTATGATTTTAGAGATTAATTTTTCGAAGATGACGGAGTCATAACTTCCATTCAATCATGGTTGTATCAAAGGTAAATCTGCAATACGTTTTCATAAATTGTGGATATATGTCAATTGGATGTTTTTGTGCTTCTAGAATTTCTGATATTATCCGCAAATTTTTTTGATTCTATTTCTAAAGTTTCTATTTCTAAAGTTGTCATTATAGGTTCACTTGATGATGTTGAAGCTTGACTGAATTATTCAACAAATTAGTCAACAAATTTGGATTTAAACTACTTACAATGGCACTGATGATGATAAGAAAGTATTTGGGTTCAGGTGAATTCTGTATACAACAATATGCTACATTTCAAATCAATATTGTAAATTATTGATTCTTTATTATGCTGATCTTTGTGAATAAATCTTTGTTACGTCTGTTTCACTATAATTATCTTATAGTTTACTCATGAGGTATTTAGGGTTGCTTACAAATATTTAACAAATTTTATATTTTTATTTTGACAGTGAAATTACTAACCATCATATTGCGCTTGATCCAACATCGATTCTGATCCACGTAGTCTAAAAGGTGATCCTTCCAAACCTTAAGATTGTTTAAAACGCAAACCCCTGAATTAGCAGTTACTGAAGCCACATTAATTCATCCAAAAATACCCTTCTATTCCATCGAATTAATAACCAACATTACTTAACTACAAAGGGACAATATTGTAAAATTGATCAAACAAACGAACAGTCTATTCTCACTCCATTTCCACGCCGACGCCCATCTTCACACATCCTCTCATCTTCGCACACCCATCGATTCACTTCTAATCTTTTGTCGGAACCATTATCTTATTCTCGCAAACCGTCACCTCTCAACCGCTTTTCACGGTTTATCCCAAACCGTCACCTCCCAACCTCTCATCCGATTCTCAGATCTACACCAAAATGGCCTCATCGGTTTCCGCCTCTTCCGTTCCGTTCTCAGCTCTTTCATTCAATTGCAGCCAGGTATGCGTCTCATCCAGATCTGCTATGTACGTTGTTTCTGCTGCGTTTTTGTTGTGTTGATAAAACAAACGCCTTCAATAGTGTCATCCACCGCCGCTTTCGATCCGAATCTCCCGTCGCCGATCCATGTAGGTATTCCTTTCGAATCTCCGTCGTCGTTTCCGCTTTAATGTTGTCTACACAGATTCAGATTTTTGCAATTGGTACAGCAGGTTAAAACCGTCAAAGTCAGCAATCTGTCATTGGGAGCGTGCAAGCAGGATGTGCCGGAGATATTGAATTTGTTGACCTTCAGAGGTTTTTTCCCTTTTTAACTGATCTGGACGTTTTTATTGTGATTATGAGCGGTTCATTTTGATGTATTTGTGTTTCAGTGACAATGAGAGAGCTCAAGTTGCGTATGTTACTTTTAAGGATCATCAAGGAGCAGATACCGCCATTCTCCTCTCGGTTTGTTCCTTATTCGAACAACAATTTATTTGAATTGTTTGTTATTTACATTCGGTGTACTATAAATGATGAAGTTGATTTGTGTGTTTCAGTTTTTCCTTACAGTGATAGAAGTGTGTGACATTTTCTTTCACCTTTTTACTTTTTTTATTTTAGCAAATCCATTTTTGCGTTTGATACTTTGACTTAACTTATTTGCGACTGGGGTGTTTAGTTGATATTCTAAATTTTCAAGTTGAACAAATTGTGCTTTTAGGGAGCCACGATAGTTGACCAGAGCGTCACCATTTCTATGGCTCCGGACTACGAGCTCCCTCCTTCTGCAACAACTGAAGTGAGCCTCATTTTATAGTTGAAATATCTACTCTGTTTTGTACTTCATTTTTTTGAGATATATGTATCAAAGAAATTTCCGATTTTCAGATGAGAGACACCAAAGTTCCAGAAAATGATGAAAATGTTGTTAAAAAGGCGGAGGATGTGGTTAGTGGAATGCTGGCCAGAGGCTTTACGTTGGGCAAAGATGCTGTGGCCAAAGCTAAGGAGTTTGACGAGAAGCATCAGTTCACATCCACGGCCGCATCTACTGTTGCTTCATTAGATCAGAAAATTGGATTCACAGAGAAGCTGAGTGTGGGTACGACTATAGTGAATGAAAAAGTTAAGGAAATGGATGAGAAGTTCCAAGTGTCTGAAAAGACCAAGAATGCATTTACAGCTGCCGAGCAAACTGTCACCAATGCCGGATCTTCAATCATCAAAAATAGGTATATATTAACTGGTGCTTCATGGGTCACTGGTGCCTTCAGTAGGGTTGCAAAGACAGCTGGAGAAGTGGTTCAAAAGACGAAAGAAAAGATGGCGGATGATGAAGAGAGCTCAAGATCGAACGAAGTGTATTCTCCTATTCACCATGAAGCAATTGCCACACCTCCTAAGGTTGTCTCAAGTGACAAGCCACCTTCAAAGCCATAACCAGCTCAGGGACTTATCATATCTATGGTGTACATACCAATATTTTTGGGAATTGCGGATCCTAATACTGCACTGAGTAAGCTCACTCGGCAAACACATGTTGTTTACCTGAATTCTTTTAATTATCAAGGTGATACACAGTCGTCTTTTTCAATTAATGGAGGCCAATTTTTTTGTTCGTTTGTGCATGAATTAATGTGTAGTAGTGTAGTAATTATACATGCTTTGGGGGTTTACTCCCACCCACTTGATGTCACAGATTATTCTGTGCATTATTCTTTAAAACGCAAACCCCTGAATTAGCAGTTACTGAAGCCACATTAATTCATCCAAAAATACCCTTCTACTCCATCGAATTAATAAGCAACATTACTTAACTACAAAGGGACAATATTGTAAAATTGATCAAAGACAAATGAAAAGTCTATTCTCACTCCATTTCCACGCCGACGCCCATCTTCACACATCCTCTCATCTTCGCACACCCATCGATTCACTTCTAATCTTTTGTCGGAACCATTATCTTATTCACCAACAGTGTTTGGTATTCGATTTCATGTACAATATTTATGATTTTAGAGATTAATTTTTCGAAGATGACGGAGTCATAACTTCCATTCAATCATGGTTGTATCAAAGGTAAATCTGCAATACGTTTTCATAAATTGTGGATATATGTCAATTGGATGTTTTTGTGCTTCTAGAATTTCTGATATTATCCGCAAATTTTTTTGATTCTATTTCTAAAGTTTCTATTTCTAAAGTTGTCATTATAGGTTCACTTGATGATGTTGAAGCTTGACTGAATTATTCAACAAATTAGTCAACAAATTTGGATTTAAACTACTTACAATGGCACTGATGATGATAAGAAAGTATTTGGGTTCAGGTGAATTCTGTATACAACAATATGCTACATTTCAAATCAATATTGTAAATTATTGATTCTTTATTATGCTGATCTTTGTGAATAAATCTTTGTTACGTCTGTTTCACTATAATTATCTTATAGTTTACTCATGAGGTATTTAGGGTTGCTTACAAATATTTAACAAATTTTATATTTTTATTTTGACAGTGAAATTACTAACCATCATATTGCGCTTGATCCAACATCGATTCTGATCCACGTAGTCTAAAAGGTGATCCTTCCAAACCTTAAGATTGTTTGCAAATTTTTAATTTATGTTTATCAAATTTTTAATATTTTTTTCCTATGCCTTCTCTGATGGTCATTAGACACATTGTGATAGATCTGAATGTTTGTATTCAATGAACCTTTTGTGTGCCTATTCATATGATTTCATAATTTTGGAGTTAAAAGGCAATTACTGCAATTTAACGATATTGTGGACTGTTTTTTGTATATGAAAATGATAAATTAAGGTTTTTATGATTTTATGAATATCTCAAAATTTGTTTAAATCTCACATGACACATTGTTTTATCTGTGCATACACAGTGTATAACTGAGTTGTTTATTTCATTTTACAAACAAAATTTGCACATATGTTTAAAAGCAAAGTATATGTGCGTGGTGTCAAGCAAGTTGTCAAATGGTTCAAATATATGACGTTTGAAGTTTGAACTACGCATTTCAACTCTGTTCAATTCTGTTTGTGATATTTAAACCGTAAATTGAGTTAATGTGTTACTGCCGTTATATCCTTCTAAAACTGATTTGCATGGATTTTTCATTTGAATAAAATGACACTGTTGTATGTATAAATATTTTATTTTCGTTGTAATTACTTAAATTCAATTATTTTACTTAGTCTATATAACATTTTATATCTACATGAAATCTAAAATAAAAATGATTTAATCCATATTTTAACTAATCATTTGCAAATGTTGATTATGATTTTAGGTAAAAACATATGAGCCAAGAGTACATTCAAAGTCGTCGAGAACGGCAAGCAAATGCACAAAGACAGAGAAGAGCATCTAATGGAATTGTTATTCAAGATGTTGCTTCTACAAGTAAAGGTAAATACATTTTTAAAAATGTTACAGTCTCTATTTTTGTAAGCAATATTTTGTGTGACAGAACCGAAACCAATGACTCGACGAGCCAACAATAATATGGAATTAGCACATATTGCAAAAGTTCAAAAACGAAAATCTTCATGCTCTACAATGCAATTTGAGCATACACAATCTCAAATTCAAAGCGTGAGAAATTCAGTGTCCTCTTCAACCACAATGCACAACATGGAAACAATACATGAAGATACAAACATTGGTAATAATATGGTACCATTTATTATATTTCATCTACAATTTTTTAATATTCTGAATGTTTTAAATTAAACAAAATTTAAACGTAATTTGTTTAATGTAGTTCGAGAAAATAACAGACGAGGTCCAGTAGGATATCAAAAGATTGCCCGAAGCTACGAAGAAAGATTGGTAAGTATAAGACATGTCTTAAGAGATCCTACATCATGTCCTCATTGTCAAGCAATATTATTCCATAGAGAATCTTCGCAAATATGTTGTCTTGGTGGAAAAATTAAGTTACCTCTCTATACCAGTCCACCTGAAATGCTAGAATTGTTCTCTGCCCAAACAATGGAAGGTAAACATTTTAGACAACATATACGCGTATACAATAATGCTTTTGCATTTACTTCTATGGGAGTACATTATGATGAGAACTAAGCCGGAGGGGGTGGAGTTTACACATTTCGTGCACGTGGAGCAATATATCATAGAATAGGAAGTCTAATTCCATTACAAGAATCAAGGAGCAGGTATGCACAATCCTATATACTGGACACTGAGCATGAAGTAGAATCTAGATTGCTTGAGAGTGACGCACTTCATCGAAACCTGGTTGTCAAAATACAGCGCATACTTCGGCTACATAATCCTTTTGTGCGAGTACTGAAACAAATGGGTGGAAGACGAGATTTGCCGACATGCAAATTGGTTATAAAAGAACAAGCAAAAAACATGCATCAATATAGTCTTCCAACTTCGTCTCAGGTTGCAGCTATTATTGTCGATGGAGATGATATTGAAAACTTGAATCCTCGAGATATTATTGTTCAGACAGTAAGTGGAAATCTTATGAATGTCCCTGATATTGCCGGTTACTATGATCCATTGTATATTTTGCTATTGCCTTTCGGTTCTTATGGATGGGATGTGAACACACAAAATATTACTGGTGGTTCCCCCACATGTCGTGAATTCTATTCGAACATGCTAATGGTAACTACATATTTTTATTAATTTTTATTTACACTATTTTATTAAATAAAATTTTATTTTATTCATTTTCAACAGATTCGACCAAATGATAGTTCGCTTCTACTGCGTGGTGGACGTTTACTACAACAATATGTTGTTGATAATTATGTTAAAATTGAAACTCAAAAGTTACGATGGATTAGAGATCACCAACATACTATACGTGTTGATCTCTATAAAGGACTACAAGATTATATTAGTACGGGAGAAAATGATGCGGGTACTGTTAAGTAATTTATTTACCTTTGTATATTATATTACAACTATAAATTATGGCATATTTATCTTTCTTCCATAAATTTGTAGATGTTGGTAGAAAATCTTACGTTCTACCATCGACATTTGTTGGAAGCAATCGTGACCAACATCAAAGATATCAAGATGTTATGTCTTTAGTGCATTATTACGGAATGCCCGACTTGATGATAACCATAACTTGCAACCAAAATTGGCAGGAAATAAAAGATCAAGTCAGTCACCTCAAGATCATCCTGATCTTCTCTCCCGTATATTTAAGTCCAAGTTGGAGGAATTCAAACATGATATTATTCAAAAAGGTGTTCTTGGAAAAGTTGTTTCCTACGTTTACGTTGTGGAATATCAGAAAAGAGGGCTTCCACATGCGCATATGCTTATCATATTGGCAGAATGTGACAAATTAAGAAATCCTGATGAATTTGACACGGTGGTCTGAGCAGAAATTCCTTCGAAACAAGATGAACCATTTCTTTATGTTGCTGTCCTAAAACATATGATACATGGACCACATGATAAATAGGATCGGAGATATCCATGTATGAAACATGGTTCGTGTAAAAAGAGATTTCCAAAACAATTTTGCAACGAGACAAGAAAGGGACAAGATTCATATCCTATATATCAGAGACGTAGTGGTCCTCCTATTCCTCTTGATACAAATAATCTAAGATTTGTTGATAATGGTTGGGTCTTTCCTTCCAATCCATGGTTACTTTTAAAGTATGATTGTCATATCAATGTGGAAGTAACTAGCAGCATCTCATGTGTGAAATATTTGTACAAATATGTGTATAAAGGATCAGATAGAGTAATGTTAGAAGTTCGTCATGGAGAAGGTAATGACGAGATACAACAGTTTATAGATGGAAGATGGGTATCAGCACCGGAAGCCATGTGGCATATTTTTAAATTCGAAATGAGCAGGATGTATCCCACTGTCTATAGACTCTCTATTCATTTGCCTCACATGCACACAGTACATTTCAGTTCGGAGGAAAGAGTTACGGACGTACTACAAAATGAGCATAACTCGAAGACAATGCTTACGGAATTCTTTGTTAAGAATAGAGAACCAAACTTCACGGGACGTTATCTATATCGAGAATTTCTAGAATATTTTGTGTGGAATGGAAAACGCAGTGAGTGGACTCAACGTGTTAGGCATAATAAGGTAATTGGAAGGATATACACAGTGTCTCCTAATCAAGGTGAATTTTTTTTTTGAGAATATTGCTAAATCATGTGAAAGGACCAAGGTCTTTTGATGAGCTACGAACTATTAACTATGAACTATGCGCCACATACAAGGAAGCAGCTGAAAAGTTTGGATTGTTGGAACGTAATGATTATGTACAACAAACCTTATTGGAAGCCAGTGCCATCCACATGCCAACTTCACTACGAAGACTTTTTGTTTCACTGCTGGTGTCATGCGATCCTCCGGGGGTCCGTGATCTTTGGATTCAGTTTCAGAATTATATGTTACAAGATTATGTTTTGCCGGGTTCTGTGTCAAATATTATTATTGTGAATGAATTACTAAGAGACATCAACATGTTGTTGACTAAACATGGAAAGACACTTTCTGATTTCGATTTACCAACCCTTTCTACTGAACTTCAAGATCTCAAGAGAATCCCTCAGATTATTTCAGATGAGTTTGAAATGGAAATATCTTACGAAGATGTCAACTCAATTGAAAAGTTAAACTGTGACCAAATGATTGCTTTTAGTAGAATCATAGACACAATCGACAAAGGAGAAAGCAACATGTTTTTCATTGATGGACCAGGAGGTACTGGAATTTTTTTTTATATCGGGTTCTATTAGCCAACGTTAGGGCAAGAGGGAATATTGCTATTGCAGTGGCTTCATCTGGAATAGCAGCTACTGGTTTACCCGGAGGAAGAACTGCACATTCAAGATTTAAAATCCCATTAAGAGCAGACGCAAACAGTCATTGTGGAATAGAATTACAAAGTGACCTGGCAGAACTTATGAGATGGGTAAAGTTGATTGTTTGGGATGAGGCACCAATGACTAATAAGTATGCATTTGAAGCTTTAGACAAGACTTTAAGGGACATAATGAAAAATTCAAAACCTTTTGGTGGTAAAGTGGTTGTCTTCGGTGGAGATTTCAGACAAGTTCTTCCAATTGTAAAGAAGGGTAACAGATGTCAACAAGTAGCAGCGAGCATCTCTAAGTCAGTCTTTTGGAATCAAGTGGAAATTCTAAGATTAAGACAGAATATGAGATCAATTAATGATGTCTATTTTTCTGAGTTTCTCCTTCGAGTTGGTGATGGTATTGAACCGACAGTGCAAGATGAGTATTTGAAACTGCCAGAAATAATGGTTATACCATGGGAGAATGAACAATCAATTCATATGCTGATAGATTCAACATCTAATAGAATTAGGAGTTTCCAAAAAGATAATAATTCCTAATAGAATTAGAAGGTTCTAAAAAAGATAATGATTCCTATCTTTAAGGAACACTAATCTATTACTCCATATAAATAGAGAGGGAGGCGGATTTGAGGGAACAACTTAGAGAGCACGAAATTGAGAAGAAACCACTTAATCTTGAGCGTTAGCAACATCCTTTGTGATCAGAGTTATTTGTTAAAAAGATCTAAGTTTTGGCAAGCACACGCGTAGAGTAAACATAGTATATGCTTACTGTTGAATTCTGAGTTGTTGTTGAGATAGATATTAATCTGAGTTGAGCTATATCCTTTGGAGAACAAAATTATTTATCAGTTACGAGCCAAATTTTCACAAGCATACTGCACGTAAAGGTGTTCGGAGAAGAGCTTGTTGCACTGTGCAAGCGCTGTCGCAACAGATCATGTGACAACAACTGCATTAAGGTGCATTATGCGTGCGTTTACGTGAAGAACAAGAGATTAGTAGATTTTTGGTCTGTTGGATAACTTGCTGGAGGTCAGTACTTGTGGAGGGTTTCGTAAGTCAATCAATTGAGTTCTAAGTAGTAGCACGGTCATGTATCGTGTAAGTCTATTGTACTAAGCTTGATTATAGTGAATTGTTTTCATCGGGTTTTGGAGTAAGCTCCCTAGACTAAGCCTTAAAGGAGCCGAACTGGGTTAACAAAATCGTGTGTCGTTTATATTTTTGCGTACACGTTAATCTGAAACAGTATCTGCTTAAGCTAACCTGTAACAGATATCGTACAAGAATTTGTGACAGACCGGGAACTAAGTTTGATATGAAAATTATTTGTCGAGTGATTCAATGAAGCCAGGTCAATAATCGCACTAATATGGCAAGAAGTAGACATCCTAATAATCGCCAGGTCAATGAGGCCACCCTCTACAAATATTACCTATGGATTTGCGATTTTCCGTTCCACTTATTTGAATAATAGAATGTATTTTTATGTAAGGTTAACTGCCGAAAATCACTATTATAATACACTGTTTTGCAGAAAACCACCATTCTGTCAGGTTTCATGTCAAGTTTGGATCATATATAAGTGAACCCTAATTTTTTAGCAAGAGGTACTTATGTTTTTCTGCATTGCTCATCAAACATAAATACAATCGTAGAATCAACAACATTCTCTGCTGTTACTTATATATTCAGATGATGGTTTTTAATAACAAAACTATTATAATATAGGCATTTGTAATTAATTGTTAAAATGATGGTTTCTGCAAAGTTTGATAGTATAATAATGATTTTTTTGTAATTATCAGTGCTAAAATTATTTACCCACGTGTCATATGGCGCTTGATTTGCAATTTCTAACACAATTACGACAGTGGCGATTTTTTGATAACGAAGCAATTATAATAGAATCATTTTGTAATTAGTTGTTACGATGATGGTTTTTCAACAAAACAATGTATTATAATAGTGGTTTTCTGCAATTGTCTTTTTATGTAATACTAGTATTTAATGCACTAGTATTGCTACAACGGTGAAAATAAACATTTATTACTATGCCACTCTCTCAGTTGTCAAACAAAAATTACTGAAATTTAAAAAGTAAAATTGCAACTATATAAATGCAAGCAAAGGAAATAGTAGTAAAAAAGTGGAATCTTCAATCAGTCGATGTTCCCTACAAAATCTTAAATGGTAACTTTTAGTTTTTTAAGACGAACCATGTAAAACTGAATTCTACCGATTTTGAATTTTTTTCCAGTTTTGCAAATCATATTTTGTATGGTTTTGAAAATTAAATATACACAAGGTACCTTGTTGTTATTAAAGATGAATCATGTATTAGTTAAAACATGTTTCTTTACATGGTTCATATTTTGGAACTTCATGATGCATAAATCATGATATCTTAACAAATTTGTAAGCTGGTAAAGTTACAAGCTTTAACTGATCCAAGGTTCATCTTCCATAAGGTTCAAAAATATGAACCATGTTTATGTTAAAAGTGTAAAAAAATTAATTTGAAAACCGTAAAAAACAAAACTGTTAATATTCATTTACCATAAGATATGATTGAAATATATCAGATTATAATTTCTAATATTTAAAAAGTTAGATGACATATTGACCCTTCCGTGAAAATACATATTTAAATCAATTTCTAATAACCTTCAGATTGAAATCAACGAATGGATGACGTAGTTATAGGTAATTTGCATGTAAAAGAAGTTGGAGAGAGTACAAAGCATGTAAAAACCTCGTACAGGAAAAGTGGGTGATGAGCAAGTTTCTAAGCAGACCGATGATGAGTAGAGCAGTGATGTTGAAACTGACTTTAAACACCGTTGAAGAAGCAAGAAACGCACGTCCCAACATTCTGACCTACTTGAGGGAGTACAAAATTTTATGATGCCCCTGCTACCTGTCTAGATTTAGTATGTAACTTTTGATATCCTTCTTTCATGATTTTGGTTTCTTTACTTGCTAGGATAAGTAGCAGTGTTAGGTGCCTTCTACAGGACAATAGCGTAGGTTTGCTTGAGAGTGATGGGACTAGTTTGCTGAGAGGACATGTTGTAGTAGCAAGTTTGATTACCACTTCGTAGGGATGAGAGGGTTTAGTAGTTGAGCGTTTGACTTCTTTGAGTAGTTGTAGCAGGTGGTACGATGTGTGTACTTGATGACTGTAACTATCTAAGATTTCTCAGAGAAGTGTAGTTCTAATTTTTTCTTGTGTCCCAATTGAATGAGAGGTGATCTATTTACAGAGAGGCTTGGTTAGTGGGCTTGACTTGTAGCCCAAAATCTTTTAAAAGCACAATAATCCATTTTATTTATTGAACCGACTTTTCAATAATTAAACTAAATTAATTCAAAATAATCATTTTTACTTTTAATTCGACATTTAAAATTTTGATGTCTACAATAATTTCTCTCTTCATCGTAACCTTATAATATAAATATCATTTAATATATTTAATTATTTATTGCTAAAAACATGAATGTGATATATTCTTTTAATTAATACATGTGAAAAATTATTAACTTTTTTTTAAAATATTTGAAATCACTAATTAACATGAATGTGATACTAAATAGATTATTTACGTTTGAGATGACTGATAATTTTTTTTTAAAAAATCCACTCGCTAAAGCACCACTACTTTACCACCCACTAGGAACCGAACCTATGACGTATGGTTTATAATACAACCTCCAATGCCACTAGGCTAGCCCTTGATGGTTCAAGCGTTCCTCGGTGCATCTCCCCCTTGAGTCTGAGGTCTGTCCACTCCTTGAGCAACGTAGGAATAATTTTTTTAAAAAATGACTTGATAATATGTACGAAATATGTTACTTTGTATTTGATCTCTTCCCTACGTTTATTCGTAAAAAATATGTATACCTTATAAAAACTTGAGATTAAGCTTTGCAGATATTTTAGTAATATTATATGATCAAATTATAAGTTTTGACAGGAAAGTGACTTCTTTATGGATAATTGGTAAAGAAATTACATTTACGCCACTCAGTGAAACACATGTTTGAAAGTTCATGCAAATCAGATTGAAGACTAGAAAATATAGAGTAGAAAGAAGACTTGTAAAACGTAGAACAGACGGCAGACAATGAAGTACTTGGTCTAGGTCTTTCCATTGACTTATTTTATTTGAAGTCATCCTCTGTCCCAGCATTTGCATGTTGCATCCTAGCAAATTATTGAACTCAAGAAAAGTTGCCAGCAGCCTGTGGAAAATAAGCCTCATCAGACTCTATATAAATCACTAACAATTGCATTCTAAATAATCACAAAGCAAACCACAAAGAGAAGCAATGGATTACTTCAAAATGCTCTTGTTTTCAACTTTTGCACTCGCCATTGGGTTTGCAAGATTTTCCGAAGCAGCTATATTTTCAATCACAAATAATTGTCCATTTACTGTTTGGGCAGCTGCAAGTCCGGGAGGTGGCCGACAACTAGGTACGCGCCAGACATGGAACTTAGACGTGGCTCCAGGTACAAAGGGTGCTCGTATTTGGGCAAGAACCGGGTGCAACTTTGATGCATCCGGCCGTGGAAGTTGCTGGGGAAGTGTCAAACCGGTGATTGTGGCGGTGTGTTAGAATGTCGAGGCTATGGCTCCCCACCCAACACATTAGCTGAATATGCGTTGAACCAGTTTAACAATTTGGACTTTTTTGACATTTCCTTGGTTGATGGGTTTAATGTACCGATGGACTTTAGTCCCACTTCGGGAGGTTGCAGCAGAGGAATTAGATGCACCGCCGATATAAACGGACAATGCCCAAAAGAGCTACGAGCCCCTGGTGGATGTAACAATCCATGCACCGTATTTAAAACTGACGAATTTTGTTGCAATTCAGGTAATTATTGTGGTCCGACAAAGTTCTCACGGTTTTTTAAGGAAAGTTGCCCTGATGCATATAGCTACCCTAAAGATGATCCAACCAGCTTATTTACATGTCCAGGCGGAACAAACTACAACGTTGTCTTCTGTCCATGATGGATCCATCGATCTTTCAGTAATAAGAGATTGTAAGCCACATCACATGTGGCCAATATCCATTATCGATAAAGGAATTATTAAATAAATGTTGGATACTTTAATCCAACAAGGAGTTTCCATTATTTTTCGTGTTGATTGTTGCCTACGAAATTTTAAAATAACAAGAGTAAGATTAAGTATAAAGTGTGCTTTAAACAAATGTTAGTCAATTATTAATTTTGATATATGAATAAAATTTAAAGTTTAATATTTTATATTCAAAATCAAAGCCAAATATATGAACAAGGTAAAATGATAACATCATGATTTTAATTAGTTATTAGGGTTAACTTCAAGAGAGACGATATGTTTTTGTAAGACATAAGGACTTAATCTCAATTGTTGATTTGATTCATTTGATAGTTGAGATTAAAGTTGGTTTTAATTAATTATGGCGGTTGGATTTTGCAAAAAACACGGGCGGTTGGGATTGACGGTTATCAATTTCGATCGTTAGATGAATAAAAATCAACGGTTGAGATGATGTCCTTTCGTTTCACAAAAACATGAGTGTCCTTCTCGAACTTAATCCTTAGTTACTAATTTTAAGAGGGTAATAATTTTAAACATTATTAATTATTTAAAGTATAATATACTCATAATGAATATTCACATAGATATTATATTTTATAATTAAAAACAAAATTATGATTTTTGTTTCATGAGTATTATTAACTATTTCATGATCCATCATATGATATGAATATTTTAATTTGTGAAATAACTCAACCTGAACATTAATATACTATTTTATGATCGATAATATGTGAGGATCATGAAATAACATATTAAGTAGTCATTCACAAACAACCTAAGGCTTTGAAAAGTATAAGGCCGACTAACAGCCCGTACAACTTAGCCGAATCGTGAGCTCAAATGAAACTGGTGACACATGGAATCACTAATTTATCATTAAATCAAACTATCTTAGTTAATTATTAGTTTTGGCTTGACTTGTTACGAATTCGACAAAACGACACCTCAGTTCTATGTGGACGAACAATGGTGGATCCAGAAACAATGTGTTTTGGGGTCAAAGAATATACATGCCTTTAATGCAATTAAAAATGAGATTAAATAAACCTATTAATTTATAAATTATATTACCAAATTAATCATATTATAATATAATTTAAATTTTATATTCACATACAATTTGTATACTAGAATCTAGAGTACATGTTTTTTTACATTTAAATATTGTTTTAGTGAGTTAGGATCAAGGAGGACAAATAATTATTGTAAGACGGAAGGACATAATCTCAGCCGTTGATTTGATTAATTTAATGGTTGAGATTAAAGTTGGTTTTTAATTAAATAGGCGGTTGGATTTGCAAAAAACACGGGTGGTTGGATTTGACGGTTATTTTTTTGATTAAATCTCATCCGTTAGATTATTAGTAATCAGCGATGGAGATTATGTCTCACCGTCTCACATAAAGTTAGATGTCCTCCTAGAACTTCTTCCTTGTTTTAGTAACTATAATCTAGATATTTCTCAGCATAACTCTAAACCTATAATCAGTGGCGGATCCAGCGCCTCAAATAGGGGGGCAAAAAAATTGGACTTTTATAAAAATGAGGACAGCAGGGTTTGAACTTTAGTTTCCCAAATTAGAGAGAGTTCAACAAATCAACAAGCCAGAAAATTTAGATGCTTTAAATATAAAAACTATAATAACAAACTTAAAACACAATTGGACTTTAATAAAAATGGGCAAGGCAAGGTTCGAACTCAAGCCTTCTCTGGTAAAGAAATGTAAAAAGACCACTGAGCCACAAATTTTAGCTACTTTAAACATCAAAACCATAAATATAATCCGAGGTTTCTCAGAATTAGGGGACAAGTGACCCTGCAATCCCCCCTTGGAACCGGCTCTGCCTATAATCTGACTTCACCACCATGGATCCAGATGAAGGAGATCGGACGTAAGGTGAAATTTAGCTACTCGATCTGTCACAGATTCTTGTACGATATCTGTTACAGGTTCGTTCAAACAGATACTATTTCAAATTAGCAGATCAACATATACGCAGAAATATAAATGACACACGATTTTGTTAACCCAATTCGGCTCCTTTAAGGCTTAGTTTGGGGAGCTTACTCCAAAACCCGATGAAAACAATTCACGATACTCAAGCTTACTACATTAGACTTACACGATACACGACCCTGCTACTACTTAGAATTCAATTGATTGACTTACGAAACCCTCCTCCGCAAGTACTGACCTCCGGCAAGTTATCCAACAGACCAGAACTCCACTAATCTCTTGTTCTTCACGCAAACGCACGCGTAATGCACCTTAATGCAGTTGTTGTCACATGCTCTGTTGCGACAGCGCTTGCACAGTGCAACAAGCTCTTCTCCGAACACCTTTACGTGCAACATGCTTGTGAAAACTTAGCTCGTAACTGATAAATAATTTTGTTCTCCAAAGGATATAGCTCAACTCAGATTAATATCTATCTCAACAACAACTCAGAATTCAGCAGTAAGCATATACTAGGTTTACTCTACGCGTGTGCTTGCCAAAACTTAGATCTCTTTTAACAAATAACTCTGATCACAAAGGATGTTGCTAACGCTCAAGATTAGGTGATTTCTTCTCAATTTCGTGCTCTCTAAGTTGCTCCCTCAAATCAGTCTCCCTCTCTATTTATGGGGAGAAGAAGATTAGTGTTCCTTAAAGATAAAGAAACTAATATAAATATTAGGAATCATTATCATTTTGGAAACTACTAATTCTACTAGGAATCATTATCTTTTTAGAAACTCCTATTAAAAATCTTTTTGGGAGCCTGTATTAACCTCATTGTTTTATATTTGACTACAGGAGCAAAAATTTCCGTGTAGTCTACCCCTTTTTTGGGTAAAACCCTTGGGCAACTAACCTAGCTTTGAATCTAGGAAGTTCCTTAGGATTATTTGGAGGTTTTATTTTAAATACCCATTTATAGTCAATTGTTCTAGCTCCATGGGGCAGGGGAACTAATTTCCACGTGTTGTTTTCATGCATAGAATTTATTTCTTCATTCATTGCATTTTTTATTCCTTAATGTATTGATTGTTCATGGCTTAATCAAAGTTTTCGGGAGTTTTAAGACCTAGAGTTTCAGCTACATAAATTGCAAGCTCAAAATCATCCCTAAACATTTCTGCTAGATTTGCCTGTTGATATTTAGGATTTGATTTTCAGATCCTAAGTTCTTTATCCCTAACTAACTGATAGTCAAAGTAATCGACAGGAGGGTTGAAGGGTAATGTAGCATTAGATGAGTTTCCTAAGCTATTACCTAGATTATTACAATTAGCATTTGGACTAGCAGAATCATCAACATTATCAGGCAAAAGCATTAGCAGGTAATACATTATTAGGTGCTGAATTTAAATTACCGACCCCCTGATGGTTGAGCTTGTGGTCTGTGGGTAGACTCCACTTTTGGCTCCTCATGCCTGCTTCCTTGATTTATTCCTTACCAGCTCGCTGTGGCCTAGATATTTTGGGAGTGACAATGAGTATTTGATGCAGAGTTCCTTCAGCAGGACTGGGGTTTTTGCTTCCTCCTCTTTGCCTTCAAAACTTGTCCGCTTAGTAGAAATGTCAGTCATATTCTTTAAATAAAAAACTCTTTCATTAAAAGTTACATACTGGGATATAATAACCTGATAACCACTAGGTTGTATTAAAACGATTTTGTACCCCTTGGTTCCCTGAGGATACCCAACAAAAACACCTTTTAAGGCTTTTGGCTGCAGTTTCCCTTGGGATGTATGTGCATATGCCAAGCAGCCCAAGGGTTTTAAAAAACTCAGATCAGGTTTCCTGTCCATAGTTCTTGTGGAGTTTTAAAACCATTTGCAGCACTAGGTGACCTCTTTATTAAGTAAGATGCATTAAAAACAGCCTCACCCCACATAGAATTCTTCAGACCATAACTAATTAATAAGCATCTAGGTTTATTAATAAAGTTTCTATTCATTCTTTCTGCTATTCCTTTTTGTTGTGAAGTATAAGGAACAGTTAAATGCCTCATTATACCATGTTCAGCACAAAAATCATTGAACTCCTTATTGCAGATTTCTAAACCATTGTCAGTTCTTAAACCTTTAACATTATGTGAAGACTGACTTTCAGCTAGTTCTTTCCAGTTTCTAAAATGGTCAAAAGCCTCACTTTTATTTTTCATTTAGTAAATCAACACTTTCTTAGTGAAATGGTCAACAATAGATAAGAAAAAAAGTTTCCACCAATAGTTGCTACTTGGGAAGCTCCCCAATGACCAGAATGCACATATTCAAGACAAGCATTAGATTTAAAATCAGACTTGCTAAATGAATGTGCAATTTTCTTTCCTAGGATGCATGTTTCACAAAGTACAAGATTAAAGGGCTTAAAATTCAGTAAACCAAATTTATACAAGTGATACATACCAGAATTACCGATATGACCTATTCTAGCATGCCATAGTTGAGTTTGCGCAAGATTATCTTCAGATTCATGAGCAACATTAATTTCAGGAAACATATCAACATAATATAAGCCACCATGATTTACTGCCCTACTAACAATCAATTTGTCTTTAATGATCTCTTTAACACCATTAGAAGTGACAATTTTACAATGAAGATCATCAAAAACAGATTCAGATAATAGTTTTCTTCTAAGATTTGGAACCTACCTAACATTTTGCACATTTCTAATTTTCCCATCATAAGAGATTTCTTCTAAGATCTGGAACCCACCTAAAATTTTGCACATTTCTAATTTTCCCATCATGCATATTTAGTGGTATTGTTCCTACACCCCCTGATTTGAAGTGAGATGTGATCACCTAGCTTAACCTCAACTTCATTACATGTCCTCAGATATGAAAATAAGGTTTTATATGGACTGGCATGAATAGTGTAGCCAGAATCCATTTATCCCCTATCGAGACCACAAGCAATTATGCTTTGTCTTGGTCTTTAGCTTGATTATATTCAAGAATCAATTCAAATCACCGGAAACTAGGGGTGGGCAAAACCGCACCGGAAGTGGAAACCGCCCGCACCACACCGCAAATGCGGGTTCGGAAACCGCACCGCATTTAAATGATGCGGTTGCGGTTTTAGTTTCCAAGCAAACCGCTTAATGCGGTGCGGTTGCGGTTTTACTTTTCAAGTAAACCGCGATAAACCGCACCGCACCGCATTATTAGAAAAACATATAAATATATATAATTAAGTATATTTAGTATAATTGATGTAGTTTTTATAGAATAATATAATGAATTAATTAGATAAACTATAATTATATACATTATTATTACTAATTCTATCATATTTCTTGAAATATATAGTATGTAAAAGTTTAAAATTACATATTTTGTAATTTAATTACGTTTTAAGTAGACCCGTCAAATGGAAGGACGGGTGATAAATGGATGGCGGTAAATAGACGGATGATAAACGGTTGTCATCCGTTTAATCCGTTAAACTTAAATGGATTGAATGGATGAATTGTAAATGGATGACGGATTAATGGATAATCCATTTATCCGTTTACCATTCATTTATCCGTTTACCATTCATGTCCATTTACCATCCGTTTATCCATTTATCATCCGTTTATCTGTTTATGAGTTAATTGTAAATGAATGGTACGTAATAAGATAATAAACGGATGGTAAATGGACGCTAAATGGATAGTGGTTCATCCGTCAATCCGTTTACCATCCGTTTATTAAACGGATGGTAAATGGATATGGTTCATCCGTTCCATCCATTTAATAAATGGATGGTAAACGGATATGATGACTTTATCCGTTTAATTAAACGGATGGTTAATGGATTGAATTAAATGGACGGGTGATGGACACCAAAACGGATATGGATAATTTTGACATGTCTAATTTTAAGTGTATTTATAAAATACTAATAGAAAGCGGTTTTCAAACCGAACCGCACCGCACCGCATATTTCGGGAACCACATTTTTTAAAAACCGCATTATGTGGTGCGGATATGGTTTCAAAAATAGTCAAACCGCATAATGCGGTTCGGTTGCGGTTTTACCCTCAAACCGCACCAAACCGCTCCACGCCCACCCCTACCGGAAACCCTATACTAATCAATTAACAAATTAAGTGGATGAATTGCACAGGTTCTTTTAACGTGGAAAACGGCAACTTGCTGGAGAAAAAACACGGTGTCCCTTTCGGGGAACAAGACCAAAGTATCCATTAAAGCCGCAATCAGCAGAGTTAACCAAAGTATCCATTAAAGCCGCAATCAGCAGAGTTCTTAAAACATATAAAATTAATGATAATTCTAGAGCAACTGACACACTCAGTCGGAGGAAATTAAACAAGAAAGTTATAGAGTAAGGTTGTAGGAGGACCGATAAATATATGTGAGACGGTGAGACATGATCTCAACCGTTGATTACTAATAATCCAACGGATGAGATTTGATTCAAAAAAGTAACCGTCACTCTCAACCGCTAGGGTTTTTTGCAAATCCAACCGCCTATTATATAAAAACCAACTTTAATCTCAATCGTATATTAATCTAATCTAACAGTTGAGATTTCGTCCTTCCGTCTCGCATATACTTAATGTCCTTCTAGAACTTAACCCGAAAGTTATAAACCCTAACCCTCCGTTTGGATGTGAGAAAATATGGTGGAAAGAAAATTTAAAGGAAAAATTAAAGGAAAGTAATTTTCCATAAGAAAATTGAGAGGAAAATTTTATAATGTTTTCTTTGTTATTTTTTCATTTTCCACAATTTAACCAAACGTACCCAAATATTTTTCTTTAAATTTTTCATCAAACTTTCTTTCACTCATTTTTCCATGCAACCAAACGGAAAACTTCCTTGAAAAATAAAATCTGATCTGACTTCGATTTGGCTCCATTGATCTGCGCTGCAACCTTGGATTCAACGCTAGTGGATCTCCTCTAGGAATTCGCACAACGTTCCGTCAATCGCAGCTTTGTCCGTCGTTGATAGTCGCTTCTTCGTTCTCGTTCTTCTCTTCGCAGCGTATGAACAGTACTAAGCTCCCTTTTTATCTGAGTCACCAAACGACAACATTTTTAGTAGAAATCAAAGACACCGACGCGCTTTGACTACAAGGCCGAAACACTTGAACCGGCCCATGACTCGCGATGCCCAACTTTTATTTATTTCCATCTAACATCGCCTTTATGCGAAAAGTCATCGTCTGGGAGAGCCTCTGATCAGAAAGTAGCATCTGATTTTGGCTTACTCCCAAAAACCTGCATAAGCTTAAAAATTGGACAAAAAGTAGCACATACTGCAGCATGGCTCAACACTAATTTATCACAGCTGAATCACATAAGAAACTTAACAAGCTAGGATTAAAATTACAACAGCTGCTGCGGTGGCGACTGAGTGTTGCAATGACAGTGCGCAATGTGGTGGCATTGTATGGCGATTAGCGCGTGTTTTGGCATGGCAGTTGCTGTTACCATTTTTAATTTGGGAAGGAGAGTTGATTTGATTTTGTTCAAATTGAATCAGTTCGGTTCATTCTTCTTTGGTATGGTTTTATGAAACTTGATTTGGTTCAATATGGTTTAAGAAATATGCTGATTCATTTTAGTTAATTGGATTTGATCTAAGGATTTACTAGACAAATTCAATTATTTATGATTCATTTGGTTTGTTCAAATTCACTTCGGTTAATTTTATACTCTTTGACAACCTTAAATTTTGTGAACCAACTTTTAAAGATTTAATGATAAAATTTGACATTTAACCCTTAAGCCAACTCCCTAGATGTTTTAATTGAAGCGGAATACCTGACTACCAAAGAGGCGTATCCGTGGAGATTTTTATGTTTGGATTGTTGAATTACTCCCTCCGTCCCACCCAAAGGTTCCTATTTGGCATTTCCAATGTAAAATAAGAAACCAATATTTAAGGAATAAAAAATTATGATGAAAATCATTAAGACAAATCCAAAAGTAAATTTTTCCACCAAAATTTTGAGACCAAAATTACTGTATCAAAAGTAAACTTTCCCCCCAAATTTGGAACCAAAATTTTGAAACCAATATATAGGGTTGTTGGGGGTGATTTTTCAATTTTGGTAGTTAGTTTAATTCAATTATAAAAATTAATTAGCTAGTATAATTAATTGTGTTTAACTAGTAAGTGTAATTAGAGTGTTATATTTTAATATTTATTTTTTGCCAAAAAAAGAAATAGGAAGCATTCAATGGGACACCTAAAATGGCAAAAAGAGAAACATTCGGCCAAAAAAAGAAATAGGAAGCATTCAGAGGGAGTACTATGTAACTTATATGGATGTTAATTTAGGCCAAATTAAGCACAATAGCATCTAGTGTAGCTGTTGGAATATTTTATTAAATATTCATAATGAGATCGTAATATTTATCGAATATTTAAATATGCTATTATTAAAGATAAATCTATTAATTTAAGTGATCAAATATTGGTTAAGATTTTGGTGTGATAATTATAGTCATGGGAATATCTTGTGTAGATACCAAAGTGATAATTATGAATATCTTTGAGAGACGGATTTGGTAATTATCTCATTTATAGATGCTGAGTAAGGTTCTAGGGAGGACACATAAATATATGTGAGACGGTGAGACATGATCTCAACCGTTGATTACTAATAATCCAATGGATGAGATTTGATTCAAAAAAGTAACCGTCACTCTCAACCGCTAGGGTTTTTTGCAAATCCAACCGCCCATTATATAAAAACCAACTTTAATCTCAACCATATATTAATCTAATCAAACGGTTGAGATTTCGTCCTTCCGTCTCACAAATACTTAATGTCCTTCTAGAACTTAACCCTATAGATGCTAGTGTACATCTATAAATAGGGGTTATGGTCCCCGGTCTACCGTAACGTTCTCAATACTCTGTGACTCTAAGCAGTGTGTTGAATAGGAACATCCGACTAGGCTGGAAGCACCAACCCGGTGTACTTCGTACACAATTCAGGTTTGTCGTTTCAGATTAACTATTTATTATGCATACGGATTCCGTTGTGAGATTAAAACTTACGCATCAAGGTACGCATTATGTACATGTTCAGTTTCTTATGCTTAATCACCGATATGGCTATTACGATTGTGGGACACGCTATTTATGTTTCCGCTGCGCTACTCTGATAATTTTAAGTTCTAACAAGTGGTATCAGTCGCCTCCATATTTGGTGAACTAAGCGTAATTTTTTGATGAAACTAAATGTTACTCCGTATGGCTTAGTGTATTTTTATTGCGGCTTATAAGTTTAAAATCTTCACTATTTTTTTTCTGCCGTGTGTGATTGTGAGAATTGATTTTCAACCTTGAAAAGTCAATCTCTTTGAAAGCCTTGAAGGAGTTGACTTGTCAACTACTCAACCATTCGGCATCATGCAGCAGCGGCAGACTAAGGGTGTTGCAGTGAAACTTCACAATGAGATTTTGACTTGAGAAAGAAGGGTACTTGCTCTCACAATTATAGACGGCAAATCAAGGGAGATTTTAGGTTGAGCAGGCACGTCTCTCCAAGTAAGCACCTCATGCAAGCGGCACCTCAACCGAGGCCTAAGGGTATGCAATTTGAAGAGTCAGCTGCTTGGTTGAGTTTCTAACAGGGAGCAGGCTGCTATTAACTGAATTCAAGATGAAACCCTAATTTGAGGTTTTGAATTTAAGAAGGATGATTGAACCATTCGATTCAGTTCAATTGAATCGGTTCGGATCGTTTAGGACTGGTTTGGTTCACTCCTTCAATTTGGTTTATTGTGGAACCTATTTTGGTTCACTTTTAGTTCAAGATGTGTTGATTTTGATAATTGAATTTTGTCTAATTAAGGATTTATTAGACAAATTTAATTACTTATGGTTCATTCGGTTTGTTCAAATTGACTTCGGTTGATTTGTACAATTATAGAATCATAAAATATGGGAATCAACATTGTTTAAGATTTAATTGTAAGATTTGACATTCAACCTTTAAGCCAACTTTCTAGATATTTTAATTGAAGCGGAATATATGACCATCAAAGTGGCGTATCCATGGAGATTTTTATATTTGGACTGTTTGTAGTACTGTGTAGTTTACATGGATGTTAATTTAGGCAAAAACACATTAGCATCTATTGTAACTACTAAGTATATGTGGTGGTAAACGTGTGACGATTATTCGGTATAAATGTGAATAGTAAATACATCCAAAGATGGTTTGCTATTTAACATTCCTTATCGTCAATGTTTGATTACTACAACAAGATATCACTTACAGTTAATACCATAGTCCAAAGACGTGCTATTAACGTTGTTACCGATATCTTGGAATGTCAGAAATCTTCTTTTAAATGTAATGGTGAGCATAGTATTAAGATTATTTTCTATTAAATAACATACATGCACAACAATTTGGGTGCTTTAATGCACATTTATGAAATTTCATATCATCATATTTTGGCGAGAGAAATCTCATTTGTTTGAGGATATTGAGTTTGGGGGAGAAATTTGTTTCACTCCCATCAGGTTATTAAGAATATAATTCATAGTTTCAAACTCAATAGTAAGTAACAGATTTGGTGACAATTTTTATGTCAGTTGATGGTATTTGAAATAGTTGTTGTATTGTCATCTCGTTTGGATTAGAGATGTGTATAACTTCACTTAGCGTATATCACAGTTCGGTGGGAGTAAAGATTTTTCTTAATGGAACTTGTGATACACGTTAAATTTTGGTTGATTATGTATATATTCGGAAGTGCATACATATATCACATGTTGTGCAAGTATTTCAGGAATTCAGAATTGAATTTAAAGTAAGAGAATACTAAGGAGATATGCTCACTAACGGATGTCCAGAAAGTCGAGATCGCTTATGATGATGCCCTACATGATTTGTTATAAATCTTAGTTTGTCTACGTCAGCACTAGACTAGCAAAATTATAAGGCATCAATTATGGAATATGATTAAAGGTCACTATCACATTAATACTTCCGATAAGGTTATTCAGTTATTCGATGATTTTGATCTAATCATGTTCAGTTTGCAACTTAGAATAATCAATGTGAAAGATCACTGGATCAGATTCTTTGTTGTGAACATAAAGTACAGAGTAAAAGAATAATGTAGAGCATTTGGTGTTAAACTCCACTATGGCACCTCTTAAGTTAACTAAGATCTTTGAAAGATCTCTCAATTGTTATCCGGATTCAGTGGGAGTTTGTATTATGTCGCTCTATATTATACAAAGCTTTATGCATGCATTTGTATTAAGTTCTGCAGAATAAGGTTGCACTGTACACTCTAGTAGGTTCAGTTGATCTCACATTGGGACCAGTTGGAAATAGGCATGTGCTGATCACATTGCATGTAATTTCCATGCTACACACCCATGATTGATCCATGTCGTTTGACTGTGTTAGCATACGTGACAAGCTCGGTCCAGTAACGAAATATGATTACGAAGGCTGCCTTGATCCTATGTTAGCATAGCTAATTGTTGGGATTGTTCAGATCACACCTTGAAATAATAGCAATTAGGTGCACACTTCAGTTTTAAGGATATTCGATTGCATATTCGGTCCAGTGGGAGATTGTTGGAATATTTTATTAAATATTCATAATGGGACCGTAATATTTATCGAATATTTAAATATGCTATTATTAAAGATAAATCTATCAATTTAAGTGATCAAATATTGGTTAAGATTTTGGTGTGATAATTATAGTCATGGGAATATCCTGTGTAGATACCAAAGTGATAATTATGAATATCTTTGAGAGACGGATTTGGTAATTATCTCATTTATAGATGCTAGTGTACATCTATAAATAGGGGTTATGGTCCCCGGTCTACCGTAACGTTCTCAATACTCTGTGACTCTAAGCAGTGTGTTGAATAGGAACATCCGACTAGGCTGGAAGCACCAACCCGGTGTACTTCGTACACAATTCAGGTTTGTCGTTTCAGATTAACTATTTATTATGCATACGGATTCCGTTGTGAGATTAAAACTTACGCATCAAGGTACGCATTATGTACATGTTCAGTTTCTTATGCTTAATCACCGATATGGCTATTACGATCGTGGAACACGCTATTTATGTTTCCGCTGCGCTACTCTGATAATTTTAAGTTCTAACAGTAGCTACATAAATGCATGTGGTGGTAAATGTGCGACGATTCTTCAGTTAAAATGTGAACAATAGATACATCCAAAGATGCTTTGTTGTTTGACATTTTCTTATCATCAATATTTGATTGCTACACTAAGATATTATTTACAGTTAATATTATATTCCAAAGATGTATTATTAATTTTATACCGGTATCTTCGAATATTAAAATCTTTTTAAAATATAAGGTGAGCATGTTCAACTAAGTATGCACAATACTTTGAGTACTTTATTGCATGATAAAATATTATCATATCTGTGGAGAAAATACCTTTTGAGGATATTGAGTTTGGGGAAAGATTTGTTTGACTCTCTATTATGCCTTTTCAGAACATAGTGAAAGAAAAATAAAGAGCATTTGGCGTAAATTCTATTGTGGCGCCACTTAAGTTAACTAAGATCTTTTGAAAGACGTCTCATTTGATATTTGGATTTTGTAGGAGTTTACAAAATGTCGCTCTATATTTTACAATGCTTTATGCATGCATTTATATTAAATTCTGCAGAATAAGGTTACATTGTACACTTTAGAAAGTTCAGTTCATCTCGCATTGGGACAAGTTGGAAAAAGACATGTGTTGATCACATTGCATGCAATTTCCATATTACACATCCATGATTGATTCATGTTATTTTGCTATGTAGAATACGTGTCAAGCTATGTCCAGTAACGAAATATGATTACAAAGGTTGCCTTGATCATACGTTAGCATAGTTAATGGGCGAGATTGTTTGGATCACACGTTTGAAATAATAGTAGTTTGGTGCACACTTCAATTTTACGGATATTCGATTGCATATTCGGTCCAATGGAAGATTGTTGGCATATTTTATATAAATATTTATTATGTGACTGTAATATTTATCCAATAAATATTAATTCTATTATTAAATATAAATCTATCAATTTAAGTTATCAAATATTGGTTAAGATTTTGGTGTGATAATTATGGTCATTGGAATATTTTGTGTAGATATCAAAGAGATAATTATCAATATCTTTGAGAGACGGATTTGATAATTACACCGTTTATAAATGCTAGTGTACATCTATAAATAGGGTTATACTCTACGGTCTATCGTGTGGTTCTCAATGCTCATTGACTCTCAACAGTGTATTGAATGGGGACATATGGCTTGTATGAAAGAAACAACCCGATGTACAAGGTAGACAATTTAGGCTTGTGATCAATTCATGTTTATTATTTATTCATATGGATTCTGTTATTATGTTAAAGCTTCCGCATTAAGTTACGCATTATGTACAATTCAATTTGTATGCTTAATCATAATTAAGGTTCTCATGCGGCGTAGAGCGAACTAATAGTGAAGCTGAACAATATGGGAGATTGCTTGGGAGTCGAGTCTTTCTCCAAGGCGTTGGAACAAAATTTAGATATATCGTAATATAATAGTGTATTTTTTAGCTTAAGAAATTCAAAGCTTATTCCTTATAAACTGAAGGAAAAAAGATTAGGATAACAAATTTGAATTAGTAGAAAGATTATTACCCCCAGCTAAGTTAAAATCTAGGAACCAAAATTATTTTGAAGAGCTGAGCTACCGACAAGCATACATCAATCAAGTTAAACGGAGTGACAGCTTGGTGCCGAGTCTTAGGAAAATTGTTGTCGTGATAGACATTTATATCCTATGTGTCGTTCACGTGATGAATAAGAGGTTAGTTAGGATTGTTGATTTGGTTAATAATTGACTGGGGTTTAGTGTTTGCAGAAGAATTTGCAAGCCATTCATCTGAGTTTATAGTAGTAGCAGGTTATATAACGATAAAATCATGTAGCGCGTAAGTCTAGGTGTACTTAAACTTGATTATAGTGAATTGCAGTCATCGCGCTTGAAGAGAAAGCCCTTGAACTTCCTATGATCGGGTCAATAGATTGTGTCATTTAAATTTCACATATACACTAATTGATAAGTTCTACAAGGACAAACAAGGTTTTGTGAGACAGAGGACATCATCTCAACTATTGATTTCTTTTCATCCAACCGTTGATATTAATAACTTTTATTCTCAACCGCCCGTGTATTTTGCTAATTTAATATGAAGTAAGAGCTACTTGCCAGACTCGAACTAGCACATCGAGTCACTTATTTTAATTCAAAATTAATTGGGTTAATTATAAAAAGACGCCCTGGACTATCATCTCATTTCTTTTTAGGTATCGGACTATCTCAATTTTCAATTAAAGGTCCGGTTTTTCTCAATTTTCAATTTAAACACGAACTATCACAATTTTGAATTTATAAAACAAATTATATTAGGTATAATAATCAATATAATGAAAGAATTGATATAATATAAAAATAAGTTAGATCCAATATTTAATTTATGTACTCATGGGAAAAGATCTAGGAGGACACGCAAATATTTGTGAGATCATAGGACATGATTTCAACCATTGATTTCTAATAATCCAACGGATAAGATTAAAAGAAAAAAATCTCCAAATCCAACCGCCCCGTGTTTTTCGAAAATCCAACCGCCAACTTTAATAAAAACTAACTTTAATCTCAACCGTTAGATTAATCAAATCAACGGTTCAGATTTTATCCTTATGTCTCGCATAAATCAAATGTTCTTTTAGAACCTAACCCACGTACTCATTATTTAAGTAATTTGTTGATGTTAGAAATTAGAAAATGTAGTAATATGTTAGTATTAAATGTTCTTCTAGAACTCAACATGTACCTAAATATTGGATCTAATTTATTTTGTATTATTTCAATTCTTTCATTATATTGATGCATGTACCTAAAATAATTTGTTTTATAAACTCAAAATTGAGATAGATCGTGTTTAAATTGAAAATTGAGATAGTCCAGACTTTTTTATTTGAAAATTGAGAAAGTCCGGACCTTTATTTGAAAATTGAGATAGTCCGGTACCTAAAATGAAATGAGACGATAGTCCAGAACATTTTTTTTGTAATTAACCCAGATTAATTTAATCTCAACCGTCCATTTATCATCTATTTACGACCCATTTATCATCTATTTACAAACAACTCATAAACGGATAGATAGATGGTAAATGGATATAAATGATAAAATATAAACAAATGGTACACGAATAAACAAATTATCAATCAATTCGCCATCCGTCTACAATTCATTCATTTAATCTAGATATGTTAAACAGATGATATTCTTTTATCACCCGTCCATTTATTTTGACGGATCTAATAAATGATTATATAGGGTAACACTCAATTTCAATTGGTAGTAAATTCGATCACTCAACACACAAAGCTGTTATGGTTGATAAATTTGAGAGGAGCTTAAATATGCTGTTGATGCTAGATGAAACTAACTATCCCTACTAGAAAATTCGTATGAGATTTTGTTCAAGTATGCTGATGAACTATCATGGAGGAACGTAATTATAAAGTTTGAACCTCCACAAGTTAGGTATGATAATCAGATAATGAGAACAACACGTCCAAGTGTGAAGTTGATTGAGGAGAAAGCATATAATGGTTAACCCTTGCATGTTACTATTGGTACAGTTGATCCAAATGTCTACTCACTAATTAATGATTAGAATAAGCAATGAAATCAAGGGTACAATCCGGTCACCAAGGATATTAATTGTCATGATCAAAAATTTAGATCGAGGTTAGCGGCGCTAGACCAACGATCAAGCAAACCTCTACTATCAATAAATGTCTAAATATATGTAACAACATAAATATATAAAATATATAAAAATTTAATAAAAGATTAAATGTCAAGCACACCGGTGCATTACTAACCAAGCAAATAAACTACTGAGTTTGATAGAATAGAAAGACTATTGCAATGACACCTTACGTTTATATCAAAACTCCTTGGCTATAATTGATGTCAAAGCGCGCTCTATCAACTATCAATTATCTGAATAGGATTTTAAAAATAACAGGGTGAGTCGAATGACTCAGTGAACACATACCATACTATTAATATTCTGTACATTGTTTAATTAATTTTCATCTCATTCATGTTTCTTTTAAGTAACACTGAATCACATATATAAAACTTGATGCAATACTGTATGCAGACTGATTCATGTGGCTGTCAATGGACAGTCGTCACTGCCAGCCCGAACCATCATATCAGCGCGTAAGATCAATCTTTTTGGAGCATAAACTGAGTCATCTCAGAGCATACGCTCAATCATGTCATGATGCATGTCGTGGATGTAACGATGCACAAATATACACAATCAAGTACCTAATTTCTGTCCATTTTCACATACGATTGCGTTATTTCTCTTATTCGTTGTTATCAATTTTGGACGTCTTGTTAAAGACGTATGGTGGGGACGGTAGTTTAGTTACTTGGTTTTCACATACTAGTGAAGATGATTTACTTATTTTCACAAATTGAGCCAACAATTCCTTAAGGAACCTGACGAGCATTAATGAGGAATTAATGCAGCGGACGTGCGTGGAAGAAAACTACTAGGAAAAACCTTAGAAAGTTTATTAAAAGTCAAAATCAACTGTCCAACAATCATAGCTAAGTTCCCTTTAAATAGGGAAACAAAAAACCCAAAAAAATCAGAAAATATTCCGAAATAATCGAAAAATATTAAAAATAAAAATAAAATAGTAAACGAGCTCAAAAGCCCAAAAACACCATACATCTCAAGAAAAACTAGTGAGTCCTGACGGGCTCGTCGTTCTCTTCGAAACAAGGTATTATGGGCCCAATTCTGACACCGGGAGCTCGAAAACGGCTAAAATGCACCTCTAACTTGCACCTTCTTGGGATGATCCGTTTTATTCCAAAAACTCAGCGCCCTCTGTTCAGTATCATTCTTCCGGGTTGGCTAGGATTTGGCCTTGAATCTGAAACAACGGCATCATCGGAGGAAGAGTCATCCACATATGGCACCAAGTGCTTGACATTAAAAACATCAGAAATGTGAACATGGCTTGGTAGGCGCAGACAGTAGGCGTTCTCATCTGCGGGTCCGATTGTCTTAGCAGCAAGCTTAGAATATTCATGAGCCGATATCCGGTCCTTAGTCAAAATACCCACACATAATCTCCAACCTCAAACTCCACTTTGCGGCGCCTCTAATCCGCGAAAGCCTTATACTTCGCGTTACTTTCGGCCAATCGGGCACGGGTCTGCTCATGGACCTCTGCCAACTGATCAATAAGTGCATCTGCCATCGCATGAGTATGAACTTTGCTGGGGATGCATAGCAGGTCAAGGGGTCCCCTAGGGATACACAACCTGAAACGGGCTGAGTCCTGTGCTGCGATTCACCGCATGGTTATGAGCAAATTCAGCAAGTGACAGCTTCAAGTCCCACGCTTTCGGATGATCACCAACTAAACATCGGAGGAGATTACCTAGGGAGCGGTTGGCCACCTCAGTCTAGCGTCAGTTTGGGGGTGATAAGCACTACTGAAATTGAGCTGTGTATTCACCAAGCGCCATAAACTACGCCAAAAATGACTTACAAAACGTGTGTCACGGTAAAAGGGAGACCATGAATACGATGTACCTCACAAAATAACAATTGACCCACAAACACATCATCCGCGGTCCACCCCGCTGCGTTCTCGGAAGGCCAAGGAACTGATGTCAGACCACGTCTACGTAGGAATAGGCAAAGTCATGTATAACCCAGCATTAGTAGCAGCTCCCTTAGAGACTTGGAAGACTCGACAACGAGCCACAAATCTGCCCACTTCCTCACGCATCGACGATCAATAATATGAACCAACAAGTAACTGAAATGTACGGTCCCGACCCACATGACCCTAGTTGTGCAGTTCCTGAATTAGTAAAAGGCACGGGCTGGAGTCAGGGATGCATAATTGCACACCTCGGAATAAAAATCCATCCTCCATCACGAAATCAGATGTCTGACCGTATTGCAACTGTAGAAGGACAAGAGAAAAGAAAGGATTAGTCGTGTACAAGTCAGTAAACGAATCAAACCCCGGAACATGCACACGTAACTCCGATAACAAAGAATGACGCCTACTGAGAGCATCAGCTACGCGGTTCGACACTCCTGCTTTATGTTTGATCACGAAGGTGAACTGTTGCAAGTAAGAAAGCCAGGATACGTGCCGATGTGAAACCTTATCCTGACTGCCCAAGTGTTTGAGAGAATTGTGACCAGTATATTAAACAAACTCCCTATGGAACAGGTAATGCATCCAATGTTTCACCACTTGAACTACTGCGTAAAACTCCAAATCGTAAGTACTGAATCGCAACTTTGCACCCGAAAGTTTCTCGCTGAATTATGTCATTTGGCGACCCAGCTGACTCAGAACTGCACCAATCCCACCCTTGGAAGCATCACAAAGTAGTTCAAATGGCTGGGAAAAATCAAGAAGAACCAACAATATCAGAGCCGATGTTAAACGCTGTTTGATCTCACTGAATGTTTCCTCCGCATCCTCTGTCCACTGAAATGTTGAACCCTTCATCCTGTCCGTGATCGGAGCCATAATGCCGCTGATGTGTGGAGTAAAACGTCTATAAAAAGACGCCAACCCGTGAAAACTCTGAATTCTCATGATAGATGTAGGTCTAGACCACTGCTCAATAGCCGCAATCTTATCAGTATCAGCGCGTAAACCATTACTACTAACCACATACCCTAGAAAATGGACAGAACTAGTCAGGAATGAGCACTTGGCAGCCACCCCATAAAACTTGTCATGCCGAAGCACTACCAAAACCTCTTTTAGATGGTCTACATGCTCAGCGGGAGAAGCGCCATACACTAGAATATTGTCAAAATATACTACTACAAATCAGCCAATGAAACGCCTAAAAGCCTGATTCATCACTATCATAAATGTATTCGGTGCATTCGACAGACCAAAAAGCATCACCAACCACTCGTACAAACCCTCTCGAGTCTTAAATGTTGTCTTCTAATCGTCCCCAGGTCAAATACGGATCTGGTGATATCCACTCTTCAGGTCTAACTTACTGAAAACACGCGCTCCACTTAGCTGGTCTAACAAATTATCAAGGCATGGAATTGGAAAGCGGTACCTGACTGTGATCCTATTAATTGCCCGGTTGTCGACACACATACGCCAAGTACCATCTTTCTTGGGAGTAAGGAGGGCAGGTACAAGACAGGGACTAAGGCTATCTGACGAGCATGTCGTTGAGTGTTGCAAATTTGTCCCTCTCCTCTTTAGTATAGTCTAGGTAAGTCAGGGGTCGAATCCACAGGGAACGGTGAGAAGTTGTCTTTTATCTACAAACTAAGATTGGGGTTGTGTGAATTAAACAAGTAAAAGAAAGGAAACAGATGCGTGAGTACTACTGGCGCACATAATAAATACGAGTGTAAACAATAAACAAGAGATGAGCTCAGCTTAGACTTATCACTATGAACTTCTACGTTTATCACGGGTTTTCTAAATATCTGTGACTGATTTGTTCACGCAAGCTAAGGTCCGGTAAAGGCTTAATAGCTTACACACATATTCCGGTAAAGGTTTATATGATATTATTACCCTACCTAGTCTAATTAACCACGAATCCGATAAAGGTAGTGATTAACTATTCTAGTGCTACTCCTATCATTCACTGTAACGTACCTCTGATAGTTTAACGTTAGATAATAGAGTCTGTAATTACGTCTGCGGGTAAAGGCTTCGCCTAACTATCTAAACTAGTTATCATGCAAGTATGCTCGGAGTAATAATACTAAACAAGTCATGCATTAAGAATAAAACCTCAAAACATATTATTCATAGATTAAAGTCTAAACTGAATTCAGAAAGTTAGCTAGACATGCTGAACATATTCATCTCAATATTCATATGAAAACAACAAGTAAAGACACTATAGCCTGGTGTGCGCGTTGTTAGTGCGCGTTGTTAGTGCGCGTCTCAGTCTTGCGCCGGCAGTTCTGCAATCTTCTCTTCTAATCTGCTCCAAGTCGCCTCTCTACGCAAATATGTACATGTCTAGAATTTCCTGATAGCTGAGTATTTATACTCTTGCCTTCTAGGATTTCCACGAATAATTAGGCAAGAGAATATGTCTTTATCACTAAAAATCAGCTTTGGAAATATCTTTATCTCTAAATTCCAGACTTAGAAATATTCTTTGCGCGTGATGACGTCATCGCTCCAGATTTGTCGTTGATTGATGACGTCATCATTTTGCTCTGCTCTACGCAACCCATACTCGCACGCCACACTGCTCGCGCGCTCGTTGGTCTTTGGCTCTTGTCAACTTTATTGTCTTTTGCTCCGACATTCAGCCTTCTTGTTGCACTTTTGTTCTAACTCTTTCAATCAACATGAGATACAAAACTACACCAAAAGTGTAATCTTATACTAAATATGTCAGAATCTAAGCAGTGTAAAGGACCTAAAACAGCATACAAAAGTGCTCTATCAAATCCCCCACACTTACTCTTGTTTGTCCCTGAACAATCCGGCTTCCTTACCTCTTTTGTCATGTACGCGTGAATACTGGACTTACTGCGCCACTCATACAACATGCGCAACTGTGACTATACAATGCAAAATTGATTTATGTAATTAATTCAAACTTTGTTTTACCTCTCTCGTGGAATGCATACCAATTGGGATTCCTTTTTAAGCACCGGTCACCGAATTCTTCTTGACTCGCAATTGTATTGTTATTCGTGTTCGTTTTCTCTAGTACGTGATTGATTCGCGTCTTTAGGGTTTCTGAGCTTTACGTCTTTGACGCTTAACTTTTGTTCTCGGACAGTTTGATACACACTTGTTGCACGATTTCTTCTTTTCACTGTTTCGGCCTTTTGAGCTTTAACTTTTGAATTGAATACTTTTTGGTCCGGATCTTAATTCTCCCCTAGAACGGTTTCCAATCATGACCTTCGGATAGCAGCTATGGAACCATGCCCCGCCCTCACTTCTGACCAGTCGCGCGCAAGTCAGGTCACGCGTTTGCAACCGCGCGCCCCTTCCTAAGCAACTAACTTTAGCGGAGACGGTCTGTTTTCCCGTCTTGTCACGCCATTAGGCTTTCTCCTTTGGCATCTGCGTGAATGAGCTTGCTCTTTATCCTTTGACTGCGAAGTACCAACCTCCATGATTACTCATAACCATACAACCGCTCCTCAAGTTTGGTTCGGTTGACTGCTTCTCTAGGACGTTTCTATCAGCTCCACATCCTTCTTTATTCCATTCAAGAGTACACATAAAATTCGAAAAAATTAACAAAAATTCAGAATATGTCACATATGCACAGATTACGCAGTTGCGCGAGTAACGCACACAGGTTGCGCACGCCAATGTTTCTCGCTTACAATTACCTCTTGAGATGATACATTCAGCTTGTCTAGACTAAAAAAATGAATTTTTTTTAAACTAAACTACTCCTAAGATAGATGTACTACCCCCCACACTTAAACAAAAACGTATCCTCACGTTATGTACAAGTAGTAAAGAAGGCAGTAGCAATGCATGCATGTAAAACTTTTGCACCGAGTATAGCACATGATCAAACACCGCTCAAAATATGGCCAACCGCCAATTAATTCAAAACACCGATTAAAATTAAAACACCGTTCAAAACATAATACCAAGCCAAAATACATGTGTTTTAAAATAACAGATAAGTTCAACCACCGAAAAAGTCAAGACACCGATTACAAAACATTTAAAATGAAGTTGAAAAAGAAAGGGAGAGTTCTTCTATCGGATCTTTGCTCTATAGCCCATACCTTTCCGGAATCGGGTCTCCAACACGCCATCCTCTGGGCGGCGTCAGGTTTAGGTTGGCACCCTGTGGCGCCATGTACTCCATAACACGCTGGGCGTTGAACACCCAGAGTTCATCTATCTGAACTTGTGCGCCACTGCCTTGTGCGCTGGACTCTGCTCGCAGGCCTTGCATTCTCTAATCCGCGCCTGTAGCTCCAGTAAGTTGTTCCATCCGCGCAAACCTTAATCCCTTTGTATAAGCGCATCTTTTGGCGCGTCAAAAACTATGCCCGAAAAATGGTGTGCTCGTCTGTCCAGGGCTCCATGTGCAATCCACGCAGGAAGTGCGTGATCAGTCCTCCGCACAATAGTGGTCCCTTCATGCTCACCAATTCCCAATAGTTGGTGAGCACGCGCGTGTAGCACACTTTTTTTCCGTAGTACAGGCCCTTCAAAACTTCCATGTCCATTAGCCCCAGCCTCTGAGATCCATTTTAACGACCGAGGATTGAGTGTGAGATGAGCCTTTGAAGATAGAACATCTTCGGATCATGCAATTCCGTACTGAGGCTCCGTCCACCCGCGTACGACTTTCTGCCGTCTGTCCAATCGTCCCAGGCCTCCTGGTCCGTGTGCTCATCAACCGATGCCCCGGGCACATCCTCTCAAATCCCATGATCGCGCTAAACTGTGATGGCGTGGCCTCATAGTACACGCCCCTATGGCGGTACCTGATCCTATCCGCAAGTCCTTCGTATGATGCAAGGAACTCGTACACGTCCTCTACGTCCATGTCTGAGTACAAGTCTATAAATGCTGCCCATCCAATCCCGGCGAATACCGCATGCACCTCCTCATAGAGTCCCATCTCACGGAGGAACTCTTCATCCACGAAAACCGTAAGTAGAACCTCATACTTACTGAACATTCAAAACTTGATGTCGAAATCCAATTTCTCGGACTGGTCAATGCAGATCGACATAATTGGCAGCACTAACAACGCATAATATACTCAAACTGGCGCGCGTGTCCTGTCATGCGCGAGCACTATGCAGATCTAGATCTAGAAGTTCTACTGCAAAATTGAACCACTAAAAATTCTCCAAATCAACTGAAATTTTGACAGTAGAGTACCTTTGTTGAGATCTACGTTATGGCAGAAAATTGTTCGATTCTGTTTATTGCGGCGGCGGCCGGCGGTGGCTTTGGGGTTTTGTGTTTAGAGAGATAAGTTTGAAAATGAAATGTAACACAATTTTACCCCACATCACATATTTATAGCACAAAAAGTCCATATGCATGCATGACCCAAAACTACATGGGCCCAAAACAAAACCTAAAACTAAAACTAAGCAAAAACTAAAACACACACACAAAAAAACACGAAAATAAAAACTAAGTTGGGTTTGTCGGGGTACCTCCCAACGAGTGCTTTGTTTAACGTCGTTAGCTCGACGCAAGTAGCGCATCCTACAGCGCTCGAACCTCCCCCACACTTGAACTTTTGCCTAATTTCGTATCCTCATTTTTTCTGCAAGGCAAAATTTTAAGTGGGTTTGTATCAGAAGAATGTACATAATTAATATGATCAGAGGGAAGAGAAACAGAGAAAGTGAAATTCTGCGCATTATTTGTAGCCGATGCGCCAGACTGTGCGTTCTTAAGTCGCGCAGCTCTATTCTGCAGAATCATCCTGCGCACTTTCTCTGCGTTCCTATGCTGGTCCCACGTATCATACTGTTCACGACCTCGTTCTCTGCTCCTCTTGTCTGGTGGCTTAGTCTTTGTGTTGTTCTGGTGCGCCATAAGTGTTATCTTCTGGTTGGCGCGCATGGTCTCAGAGTGCGTCGGTCTAGATGTAGTAGCTTTGTCTCTAAACTTCACCTGATTCTCAATAATCGGCTCATCAGATAATCTGACTCGGTTGATGACATCCAATCTGATTTTGCGTTTCTTATCTTGGAGTGTCACAATACCATTTCCGACGTCGATGCATGCTTTTGCGGTTCTCATGAACGGTCGGCCGAGCATAACAGTTTCCCTTGCCTCAGTGTTCGGCTTTTCCATATCAACTACATAATAGTCCGCTAGAAATCTGAGGCCACCGACATGAGTCAAGACATCTTCGATCTTACCTTTTGCCTCGGTCCGCGAATTGTCCGCAAGTAATACCCGATCTCAGCCAGTTCTAGAGGTCCCATAGATGACGCAGAGTACAAAGAATATGGCAGTAAGTTCACTGAAGCTCCTTAATCAAGAATGCATTTGCTAGCAAACGTGTCCCGAATGGTGAAGGTTCCGGGATCAGCAAGCTTTTCTGGTAGGTCCGGAGCCAAACACAACTTTAGACTAGCCTGGAAATCATTCAGCATGATTTCATCATTCAGCTCTGATGCGTCAGGATTGATTCGAGTGAAAACTGGTGCAACGACAAAATCCGTACTTAGCTCTACTGCGCCATCAGTAGCGCTTATGTCAACTGGCGCGATCATTCTATCTGGTTGTGGCGCGTCTACCTGAACCATGTTGACACTCCCCTTCGGGTTCTGAATAATCTGAGAGGGCAGATTGCCATCACTAGTGTTCAACTCGTTTACTGCTGTGGCAATCTGAGTGAGCTGGTTTTCTATTAGTTTAAACCTCTTGTCGTTCTGTTCTTTACTCTTTCGCACCGTCTCAGCCAACTGACCCACAATATCTTCTAATGATCTTTTTGGCTGCTGGTTATACTGTGCTGGCCCTTCAGCTCGTTTGTGTGGTGGGTTGTAGGAAGCAGCTGGCGCGTAAGGTTGCGCGCCAGTAGGAGCATTAGGTTGCACGCGCCAGTCAGCCTACGGTCTCTGGAAATTCTGCTCGGCTTTCCAACTGAACCCGTTCTCAGCTAATCCGAACCTAGGTGGTCCTTGCCTAGCTTGCCTATTACTCCACCCTCCTACAACATTCACATCTGCGTGTTCTTCAAATAGGGTGGGACACGCGTCTGTCTGATGGTCTGTGGCGTGACAGAATTCACACGGTCTCGTATCGGTGCTCTGCTTCATCATCAGTTTCTGCATCATATCTTTAAGTTCTTTGATTTCTCCAGTAATGTCCACTTGATGCAGTTATATGGCGTGATTGTTCTCTAAGGATACCTGATATCTGACTTAATCCGCCGTATCCTCAATTAATTTCCATACGTCCTCCGGGTACATGTTCCTCACGTTGCCTCCTGCGCAAGCATTCAACAACCTGAGTTCCATCTCAGTAAGTCCATTGAGGAAGTTCTCTATAAGTATATGCTGGGGAAGTCCGTGGTTGTAGCAGTTTGCTTCTAGTTCCCTGAACCGCTCATAATATTCGGATAATGACTCCCCATGCAGCTGCTTTGGTGCGGCTAGCTCCCTTCTTAATAGTGACACCTTGGCCGCAGGGTAGAACTTGTCTAGAAATCTTTCCTGCAACTCGGGCCACGTCCTTATCGATCCCGGTGCTAGCCCCATCAACCACTGTCTAGCTGAATCACATAATGAGAATGGGAAAGCTCTCAACTTCAGTAGCTCCGAATCCTCGTTCCCATTCCTCATATTTTCGCAGATAGCCGCGAATTCCCTGACATGCTTCATCGGATTCTCACTAGCCATACCATGGAACTTTGGTATGTAGTGAACAAGCTGGGTCCTCAACTCGAAATGACCATCCGGGGGCAGCACGATGCAACAAGGTTGATTGACTGCCTGAGGAGCAGACATCTCTTTAATGGTGCGTTGCGCCACTGGTTGTGCAGGTACGCGCGGCGACAGGTTGTGGCACGCGTACATCCATGTTGTTGGGTAGCTGGTTGTTGTTTCTTGGTATTTCAGGGTCCATTCTGAACGCTAGGTCTCTACGTACTTCTCTTCTTATTGCCTCGAGTTCTGCTGGGGTTAGGCGGGCAAAGACGTTATTGGCGTTGCTCGCTGGCGCGTCTGGAGTTTCTATTCTTCGGGCGATTACACTGTTTTCGCCACTTGCTTCCATTCAACGACAAAAACAACAGCTATATTAATATAACTAAATTTTTGTTTTGAATTTTTTATAAGAAATCAGAAAGTAAATAATAAACTAACTACAAAAGAAAAAGAAAAGAAAACTTCTCTAGCGCGTTCCCCGGCAATGACGCCAAAATTTGACGAGCACGTCGTTGAGTGCTGCAAATTTGTCCCTCTCCTCCTTAGTATAGTCTAGGTAAGTCATGGGTCAAATCCACAGGGAACGGTGAGAAGTTGTCTTTTATCTACAAACTAAGATTGGGGTTGTATGAGTTAAACAAGTAAAATAAAGGAAACAGATGCGTGAGTACACTGGCGCACAGAATAAATACGAGTGAAAACAATAAACAAGAGCTGAGCTCAGCTTAGACTTATCACTATGAACTTCTACGTTTATCACGGGTTTTCTAAAGATCTATGACTGATTTGTTCACGCAAGCTAAGGTCCGGTAAAGACTAAATAGCTTACACACATATTCCGGTAAAGGTCTATATGATATTATTACCCTACCTAGTCTAATTAACCACGAATCCGGTAAAGGTAGTGATTAACTATTGATAGAGTGCAGTTGTACGCTATTTTATGTCCTTTACACTGTTTTTATTCTAACATATTATGGTATAAGATTACGCTTTTGGTGTAGTTTTGTATTTCAGGTCTTAAAGAAGAGTTAGAACAAAAACGCAACAAGGAGGCTGAATCTCGTGCAAAAAGATAACAAGGCAAGACAACCAACGAATGGCCACTGGCGCGCGAGCAACATGGCGCGCGAGTGAAGAACGCGCAGCAGACAGCAAGGCGGTGACGTCAGCAGATAGCGAGATATTCGGGTCGATGACGTCATCACGCGCGAGAAATATTTCTAAGTTCAGTTTTGGAGATTTAATATTTCCTAAGCTGATTTTTAGAGATATAGATGATTTCCTACAGATATCCTTGCCTAAATATTCGTGGAAACCCTAGGAGGCAAGGCTATAAATACAAAGATTTATGGAGATCACACACATGCACGCAGAAGGGACCAGACGGCTCAGAGCAGAACTCCGATCCGGCCGTGCGCGCAAGCTGTCACGCGAGACTGCCGACGCACCACTTCAGATTTGTCTTGTTATTTAGTTGTCATATAATTATTCTTGAGATGTATTCATTCAGTATGAGTAGCTAAACTCACTGAACTCGGTTTGGATTTTGATCTATGAATAATATGTTTTGAGGTCTTGTTCTTAATTTGCATGATTAAGTTTAGTATTATTATTCCGAACTCAATTGCATGATAATTAGGTTAGACAATTAAGCGAAGCCTTGCACCGCAGACTTAGTTGTAGAATCTATTATCTATAGTTAAACTATCAGAAGTACGTGACTGTGAATGATAGGAGTAACACTAGAATAGGCAGTAGCTACCTTGACCGGATTCGTTATTGACTAGACTAGATTGAGTAATAATATCATACAGACTTTGACCGGAATGTATGTGTAGGTTATTAAGCTGTGACAGGACCTTAATCTACGTGGACAAATATATCATGTACCATTAGTGACCGAGGATAAACATAGAATTCATAGTGAAGAATCTGAACCGAGCTCATCTCTTGCATAGTTATTTACATCTTTTTCACTTGCTGTCTGTTTGTGCGCCAGTGGTACTTGCGCATCAGTTTTTCTTTCTTCGTACTTTTTACTCACAACCCCAATTCTTAGTTTGTAGATTGAGAAGAGACTTCCACCGTTCCCTGTGGATTCGACCCCAGCTTGCCGATACTATACTAGTAAGGAGAGTCGGGATAAATTTGCAGCACTCAACGACGTGCTCGTCAAATTTTGGCGCCGTTGCCGGGGAACGGCTAGAGAAGTTTTCTTTTCTTTTCTTTTTGTTATTTTCTTTTGTTTCTTTTAAATAAAAATCCAAAAATATTAGTTACGTTTAATTTAGCTGTTGTTTTTGTTTTTGCATGGAAGATTTTGGTGAGAATAGTGTCATCGGCAGACGAAGGAACTCCAGACGCGCCAGCCGCAACGCGAAACATTTTTGCTCGCCTGAACCCAGCTGAACTCGAGCAATCAGAAGAGAAGTACGCAGAGATTTAGAGTTCAGAATGGACGTTGAACTACCCAGAAACGACAATCAGCTGAATGATAACATGGATGGACGCGCGCCACCTCCTGTCGCGCGCGTGCCTGCTCAACCAGTGGCGCGACGCACCATCAAGGAGATGTCTGCTCCTCAAGCTGTGAATCAACCATGGTGCATAGTACTGCCTCCAGATGGACACTTCGAGCTGCGGACTCAGCTTGTTCACTACATACCAAAGTTCCATGGTATGGCTAGTGAGAATCCAGAAACACGTACGAGAGTTCGCGGCCATGCGAGAACATGAGGAATGGGAACGAGGATCCCGAAGTTGCTGAAGTTGAGAGCTTTCCCATTCTCACTATGTGATTCAGCTCGACAATGGTTGATGGGACTAGCTCCGGGTTCAATAAGGACATGGCCCGAGTTACAAGAACGGTTTCTAGAAATTTTATCCCGCGGCCAAAGTGTCACTGCTACGTAGAGAGTTAGCTGCGCCGAAACAGTTGCATGGAGAGTCATTATCAGAGTATTACGAGCGGTTCAGGGAACTTGAAGCGAACTGCTACAATCATGGACTCCCGCAACATGTGTTGATAGAGAACTTCCTCAACGGACTTACTGAGATGGAACTCAGGTTGTTGAATGCTTGCGCAGGAGGCAACGTGAGGAATATGTACCCGGAGGATGTTTGGAAGTTAATAGAGGACACGGCCGATCAAGTGAGATATCAAGTTTCTTTGGAAAACAACCGTACTAGATCTCTGCATCAAGTGGATGTCACTGGTGAGATTAAAGAATTAAAGGATATGATGCAGAAGCTAATGATGAAACAAAGCGTCGAAGCAAGAGCTTGTGAATTCTGTCACGCCACAGACCATCTGACTGACGCATGCCCCTCCCTATTCGAAGAACACGCAGATGTTAATGCAGTAGGAGGATGGAACAATGGACAAGCTAGGCAAGGACAGCCTAGATTTGGATTGGCAGAGAATGGGTTTAGTTGGAAGAACGACCAGAATTTTCAAGGCCGCGCGCTGACTGGCGCGCGCAACCTAATGCTCCCACTGGCGCGCGACCTTACGCGCCAGTGCCTTCCTACAACCCACCACACCGACGCACTGAAGGACAAACGCAGAATGCTCAACCACCAAAGAAGTCGTTAGAAGAAATAGTTAGTCAGTTGGCCGAAACAGTAAGCAAGAACCAGGAGCAGAACGAGAAGCGTTTCACTCTGATTGAAACAGTTAACACAAATCTCTGAAACCGTGACTGAGATCTCAATAACAGGAAAGCAGCAAAAGCCAGAGTGCAGAATGGTGTCAACGCAGTACTACTTAGATCAGGGAAGAAAACAGCAGGTGCGCCAGAGACCACTCGCGCCAGAAAAAGCGCGCACGCGCAGAATGAAGGTTCACCACCAGAATCAAGCGCACCAAGTGCAGAGACAGAGGACCCATCTAGCATCAACGTACCACTTCCTTTCCCTGCCCAGAGTAATAAGCCTAAGAAAACCGAGCTAGATCAAGAGCTATATGACCTGTTCAGCAAGGTGGAAATCAACATTCCACTTATAGATGCACTGAAACAAATCCCTAGGTATGCGAAATTCCTCAAGGATTTATGCACAAACAGAAGAAGGAAAGGAGGAAAGAAAGAGCAAGTGCAGCTGAACGCTAACGCCTCTGCAATCGTGCAACACAAGGTACCACCAAAATGCCGAGATCCAGGTACGTTTACTATACCATGTACCATAGGTAATTCTGTAGTGGATAATTGCATGATAGACTTAGGGGCATCCATAAATGTGCTACCCCATTCTTTATACACATCTCTCCGCATTGGACCACTAAAGCCCGCAGGGTTAACAATCCAACTAGCGGATCGGTCGTGCAAACAACCAGTGGGTGATTGAAGATGTACTGTAAGGGTAGGAGAATTGGTGTTTCCAGCAGATTTTTATGTGTTAGAGATGGAAGGAAACGTCTCTGCCGACACTGCTCAAGTATCTTGGCCGACCCTTTTATGACCGCACGAACAAGAATCGACGTATGGAAAGGAACTCTTTCAATGGAAGTCGATGGTGAGGTCATACACTTCAATATATTCAAGGGCATGCAGTTTCCACCTGATGATTCTACAATAAACGCACTGGATATTATCGATGAAGCGGTGGAAGAGGAGCAGGCGCGCCAGACACTGGCGCACTGCGCACAGAAGCGCACGAAGAAGAAGAACACCAAGCTGCCGACTGAGGTATCTTGTTTCTAGTACTGAATTATGTGTTACTGACACGGCTGTCTCTCGTAACATACAGGAATCAAAGATCCACTGAAGCAACTCCCAGAGCATGAAGTATGTGTTTTTGGACGATAATGAGACTAAGCCGGTGATTATAAAGAATCAGCTGAACCTGCGCAGGAAGCACGTCTAATAGAAGTCTTGCGCAACAACAGGCGCGCACTCGGATGGACATTGATGACTTGCGCGGATCAGCCCAGACGTATGCATGCATCGAATTCTGTTGAAGATGGAGCCAAACCATGCAGGGATGCCCAACGAAGACTTAACCCGATTATGATGGAGGTGGTACAGAAAGAGATCATCAAGCTGCTAGACGCTGGAATCATTTATCCCATCTCTGATAGTAAGTGGGTAAGTCCGATACATGTTGTCCCGAAAAAAGGCGGAATCACCGTGGAGGAGAACGCAGCAGGAGAACTAGTGCCCAAGAGGATACAGACCGGTTGGCGCATGTGCATAGACTACCGGAAGCTGAACGCAGTACGCGCAAGGATCACTTCCCTTGCCTTTATAGATCAGATGCTTGACCGATTAGCAGGTAAACCACATTACTGTTTCTTGGATGGATTTTCAGGTTACAATCAGATTCCCATAGCTGCGGAAGACCAAGAAAAGACGACGTTCACATGCCCTTTCGGTACGTTTGCCTTCCGGCGCATGTCTTTTGGATTATGCAACGCGCCAGGTACGTTCCAGAGGTTAGTAATGAGCATATTTTCGGACATGTTGGGTTCATGCATTGAGGTGTTTATGGACGACTTTACTGTGCATGGGAACACGTTTGATGAATGTCTGGAAAATTTAGATAAAGTCTTGAAACGTTGCATATCTAAGAACCTAGTCTTGAATTATGAAAAGTGTCACTTTATGGTCACGCATGGAGTAGTACTAGGCATATTGTCTCTAGAGAAGGGTTAAAGGTAGACAAAGCAAAAATCGATCTTATTACTAGCTTGCCGTACCCCACTAATGTTAGAGAGATCAAATCTTTTTTAGGGCATGCTGGATTCTACAGACGCTTCATTCAAGATTTTTCTAAAATATCTACCCCATTGTCTAACCTCCTGCAAAAGGATGTAGTGTTTGACTTTACAGATGCCTGTCGCGCAGCGTTTGACGCACTGAAGCGCGCACTGACTAGCGCGCCAGTACTACAGGCGCCAGATTGGAACATACCATTCGAATTGATGTGTGACGCAGCGACTATGCTGTTGGCGCAGTACTTGGTCAGCGCAAGGATAAGAAACCACACGCCATCTACTATGCCTCGCGCACACTGGATCCAGCGCAGCGGAACTACACCACCACGGAAAAGAGTTACTCGCCATTGTGTTTGCCCTAGAGAAATTCCGTGCATACATATTAGGGGCCAAAGTCATCATATTCACGGATCACGCCGCACTAAGGTATTAATGTCCAAGAAAGAAACTAAGCCGAGACTCATGCGTTGGTTGTTGCTTTTGCAGGAATTCAACATTGAGATCAAGGACAAAAAGGGCTCGGATAACACAGTAGCAGATCACCTTAGTCGAATAGTCAGGAGGAGGATCAAGGATCATTAAGGAGACATTCCCAGACGAGCATATAATGACGTACAGGTAAGGTACCATGGTATGCGCACATTGTGAACTACCTGGTCACTGGTAAGTTCCCACCTACTTTTAACAAACCGCAACAGCTCGATTGAAACATGATGCTAGATGTACCTATGGGATGATCCGTACTTATTTAGAATAGGTCCAGATCAAATACTGAGACGTTGTATTCCAGATCATGAAATAGAGTCAGTTATAGCCTTTTGTCATGAACATGCATGTGGAGGCCATTTGGTCCTAAACGAACTAGTAGAAAATTTAGATTCTGGTTTTTATTGGCCACGTGTTCAGAGACTCATACGCGCACTGCAAAAGTTGCGATAGATGTCAGCGCGCAGGTAACATATCGGCGCGCAACGAGATGCCTCAGATGCCCATCATGGTAGATGAGGTGTTCGATTTATGGGGAATTGACTTCATGGGCCCTTTCCCTCCTTCATTTGGATTTGAGTACATTCTTGTAGCTGTAGACTATGTATCTAAATGGGTTGAAGCTAAGGCTACACGAAAAGATGATGCTAAAACTGTTACTGATTCTTGCGCACTAACGTTTTCTGCCGTTATGGTGTACCCAAGGCACTGATCAGTGACCAAGGAACGCATTTTTGTAACAGGTTGGTACAGGTACTCAAACACTACGGAGTTCAGCATAGAACTTCCACGGCTACCATCCACAAACAAACGGCCAAGCTGAAATCTCCAACAGAGAAATCAAGCGCATACTCGAGAAGATGGTAAAGCCAACGCGCAAGATTGGAGCCTCGTCTGGATGACGCACTCTGGGCATATCGGACAGCTTTCAAGACCCCAATCGGCACCTCCCCATTCCGGTTAGTTTACGGAAAAGCATGCACCTTCCAGTAGAATTAGCATAAGGCATACTGGGCTTTGCGCGCATGCAATTTGGATCTGGATAGTGCACAACGAGAAGAATGTTGGACTTAAACGAGCTGGAAGAACTGCCGCAGACGCATATGACAGTACGCGCGACTACAAGCTGCGCACCAAGATATATCACGATAAGTTTATTCTTCGTCGTTCTTTCAACATTGGTGATAAGGTTTTGTTATTCTCATCCCGTTTGAAGATCATGCCAGGGAAGTTGCGGAGTAGGTGGACCGGACCTTTCACCATCA
>QZGG01001371.1:0-66769 GCA_006409495.1 Sedum album | reverse complement strand
AACTCTAAGTCTCTGCGTACTTCTCTTCTGATTGCCTCGAGTTCAGCTGGGTTCAGGCGTGCAAAAATGTTGTCAGCGTTACGCGCTGGTGCGTCTGGAGTTCCTGCTCGTCTGCCGATGACACTATTCTCACCAAATTCTTCCATGCAAAAACAAAAATAACAACTAAATTAAACGTAACTAATATTTTTGGATTTTATATTTAAAAGAAAAGAAAAGAAAATAACAGAAAGAAAAAAAAAGGAAAAGAAAACTTCTCTAGCCGTTCCCCGGCAGCGGCGCCAAAATTTGACGAGCACGTCGTTGAGTGCTGCAAAATTTGTCCCGACTCTCCTTACTAATATAGTGTTGGCAAGCTGGGGTCGAATCCACAGGGAACGGTGGAAGTCTCTTTTCAGTCTACAAACTAAGAATTGGGGTTGTGAATAAAAAGTACGAAGAAAAGACAGAAACTGGTGCACAAGTACCACTGGCGCACAAACAGACAGTAAGTGAAGAAGATGTAATTAACTATGCAAGAGATGATCTCGGTTCAGATTTATCACTATGAATTTCTATGTTTATCCTCGGTCACTAATGATACATGACATGCTGTTCACGTAAGTTAAGGTCCTGTCACAGCTTAATAACCTACACATACATTCCGGTCAAGGTCCGTATGATATTATTATTCAATCTAGTCTAGCCAATAACGAATCCGATCAAGGTAGCTACTGCCTATTCTAGTGTTACTCCTATCATTCACAGTCACGTACTTCTGATAGTTTAACCTTAGATAATAGATTCTACAACTAAGTCTGCGGTGCAAGGCTTCGCTTAATTGTCTAACCTAATTATCATGCAATTGAGTTCGGAATAATAATACTAAACTTAATCATGTAAATTAAGATCAAAACCTCAAAACATATTATTCATAGATCCAAATCCAAACCGAGTTCAGTGAGTTTAGCTACTCATACTGAATGAATACATCTCAAATATAATTAAATAACAACTAAATAACAAGACAAATCTGTAGTGTAGCGTCGGCAGTCTCGCGTGACAGCTTGCGCGCACGGCCGGATCGGAGTTCTGCTCTGAGCCGTCTGGTCTCTTCTACGTCTCTCTCGAGATTTCCATAAAGCTTTGTATTTATAGCCTTGCCTCCTAGGGTTTCCACGAATATTTAGGCAAGGATATCTGTAGGAAATCATCTATATCTCTAAAAATCAGCTTGGGAAATATTAAATCTCCAAAAACTGATCTTAGAAATATTCTCGCGCGTGATGACGTCATCGTCCCGAATATCTCGCTATCTGCTGACGTCACTGTTTTGCTGTCTTCTGCGCGACCTTCACTTGCGCGCCATGTAGCTCGCGCGCCAGTGGCCTTTTGTTTGTTGTCGTTGCCTTGTTATCTTTTTGCTCGAGATTCAGCCTCCTTGATGCGTTTTTGTTCTCGCTCTTCTTTAAGACCTGAAATACAAAACTACACCAAAAGCGTAATCTTATACCATAATATGTTAGAATAACAGCAGTGTAAAGGACATAAAATAGCGTACAACTGCATTCTATCAATGGATTATGTAGCACCATAGGGTGCTAACTTGGACTTAACGCCACCCAGGGGTTGGCGCGCGGGCGACCTAATTCCAGAAGAATATGCAATCCAGGATGTCGACCCAATTGAAGAGCTCACCCGATCATTCTCCTCGTCTTCGTTTTCTGCTTCTTTTTTAAATATGTTTGTAATCGGTGTCTGAGCATTATCGGTGGCTGACTTATTTGAACTGTTGCTTTAAAACTCGTGTATGTTAATTGTCATTATGTTATGTACGGCGTTTTAATGCAACTGGTCTGTGACTTATTTCGGCGGTGTGGTTAAATTCTGGATTGTGATCGGTGCAAATTGCTATATGTGCATGCACTACTATTGCCTTCTTTACTACTTGTGCATAACGTGAGGACACGTTTTTGATTTAAGTGTGGGGGGTAGTAGTACATCTATCTTAGGAGTAGTTTAGATTTTTTCGTTTTTAGGATAAATTTTTCGTTTTTAATTTAGTCTAGACAAACTGAATGTGAACATCTCAAGAGGTAATTGTGCGCGAGAAACACTGGCTTGCGCGACCTGTGTGCGTACTCGCGCACCTGTGCTAATTTGTGCATATATGACATATTCTGATTTTTGTTAATTTTTTCGAATTTTGTGTATCTCTTGAGTGGAATAAAGAGGGATGTGGAGCTGATAGAAACGTCCTAGAGAAGCAGTCGACCGAACGAAGCTTGAGGATTGGTTGTATGGTTATGAGTATTCGTGGAGGTTGGTACTTCGCGGTCAAAGGATAAAAGAGCAAGCTCAGTCACGCAGATGCTGAAGGCGGAAACCCTAATGGCGTGACGAGACGGGAAAACAGACCGTCTTCGCTGAAGTTAGTCGCTCAGGAAGGGGCGCGCGGTTGCAAACGCGTGGCCTGACTTGCGCGCGACTGGTCAGAAGCGAGAGCGGGGCGTGGTTCCATAGCTGCTATCCGAAGGCCATGACTGGAAACCGTTCTAGGGAAAAGTAGACCTGGACCAGATAAAAGAAAGTATTCAATTCAAAGTTAAAGCTCAAAAGGCCGAAACAATGAAAAGAAGAAATTGTGCAACAAAAGAAGTTATCATCTGTCCGTGAAACAAACACTGAAGCGTCAAAGACGTGAAGCTCAGAAACCCTAAGACGCGAACAGTCACGTATCAAAGAAAGCGAATACGAATAACCATGCAATCGCAACTTAAGCAGAATTCGGTGACCGGTGCTTGAAAAGGACTATCTCCCAATCATCCGAATTGATACACATTCCATAAGAGAGGTAACACAAGGTTTGAATTAATGACTTAAATCAGTTTCACGCGTGTATTACGTAAAAGGTTAGGAAGCCGGCTTGTTCAGGGATGAACAAGAGTAAGTGTGGGGGATTTGATAGAGTGCTTTTGTACGCTACTTTAAGTCCGTTACACTGCTTGTATTCTAACACATTTTAGTATAAGATTACGCTTTTGGTGTAGTTTTGTATTACAGGCTGATTAGAAGAGTTAGAACAAAAATGCAACAAGAAGGCTGAAATTCGGAACAAAAGGCAACAAGGTTACAACAAAGGACAAAAGACCACTAGCGCGCGAGCACTATGGCGCGCGAGTAAGGGTCGCGCAGTAGACAGCAAAACGGTGACATCAGCAGACAGCGAAATACCCGAAGCGATGACGTCATCACGCGCAAAGAATATTTCTAAGTTCAATTTTTGGAGATCAAATATTTTCGAAGCTGATTTTTAGAGATAAAGATGATTTCCAACAGATATTCTTGCCTAAATATTCGTGGAAACCCTAGGAGGCAAGACTATAAATACAAAGCTTCATGGAAATCACAAGTGTGCGATTTTGTAGAGAAGAGTAGAATTCCGGACAAGCCGTGCGCGCGAGCTGTCACGCGAGCCTGACGATGCACCACTCAGATTTGTCTTGTTATTTTAGTTGTTCCATAATTATTCTTGAGATGTATTCACTCAGTATGAGTAGCTAAACTCACTGAATTCGGTTTGGATTTGAATATATGAATTTTATATTTTGAGGTCTTGTTCTTAATTTGCATGATAAAGTTTAGTATTATTATTCCGAACTCAATTGCATGATAATTAGGTTAGACAATTAAGCGAAGCCTTGCACCGCAGACTTAGTTGTAGAATCTGTTATCTATAGTTAAACTATCAGAAGTACGTGACTGTGAATGATAGGAGTAACACTAGAATAGGCAATAGCTACCTTGACCGGATTCGTTATTGACTAGACTAGGTTGAATAATAATATCATACGGACCTTGACCGGAATGTATATGTAGGTTATTAAGGCTGTGACAGGACCTTAACTTACGTGAACACTACATCGTGTATCTTTAGTGACCGAGGATAAACATAGAAATTCATAGTGAAGAATCTGAACCGAGCTCATCTCTTGTATCGATATAAACACCTGTTATACTTGTTGTCTGTGTGTGCGCCAGTTATACTTTTTCTTGTTTTCACTCACAACCCAATCTTTAGTTTGTAGTTAAAAGGCGACTTCTCACCGTTCCCTGTGGATTCGACCCCAGCTTACCAAGACTATACTAGTAGGAGAGCCGGGACAAATTCGCAGCACTCAACGACGTGCTCGTCAGTATGTTAAAGAGAACAAGAATGCGTGACAAACCAAATACTCATACTGAGTGTATTTTTAGTGGAAGTTTTAATGTCCTAACACGGCAAACAAAATTTATATCTAGGAGACCTAGAGTCGAATCCCTAGAGATGAGTTAGAATTGATTAACTAGTTAATACTACTTAAGATTTGCCTAAAATAAAAGGTTTGGGGGGAATTTGTGAAAGGTTATAATATTTTGTAGGATTAAAATGCAAACTAAAGGTGATCAAGGATCTATGGACCCTAGGCTATAGCATATAAGGTGATGACAATCAATCATGCAACAATCAATCATGCAACAATTTCTAATGTGGTGGGTTGGATGAAGGCTCCCTAATAACAATGCCACCACTTCTTAGCCTTGGAGGTATGTTGGAGAAGGTTTCTTACTCTTTGAGGAGTAAGTCACTTTCTCCTTTCCTTGTTGCTCTTTGGAGGCATTTTGGTGTTTAGGGTTTGAGTGTTGGGAAGTTGAAAATTGGGTTGATTTTGATGGGGATTTCGGTTAGGGTTTGCAAAGGGTGAGAAATTACGGAATTTGGTTGAGGATTGAATGAATTAGGGTTTGGTAGGGTTTGGAGGTGGTGGAGTCGAATTGGAGGGGATGAAATGGGCGGTGCTCGTGCTATCCTCGGGGGGTAATTAAGGTCGCTTGGCCGAGCAGAATTTTGGGTATAATAGTCGGCCGAGCAGAATTATTTCCTATCAATTTGATCCTCACCTGCCGAGCAAAACGACGCCGGATGAACTTCAAAATACTGCTCGGCCGACCAAATTCTCCTTGGGCCGAGCAGAAACTTCTGATCCAAAGTTGCATTTTTCAAATTTTTCTAAGTCTTGACATCTGCTCGGCAGAGGAATAATCTGCTCGGCCCGACCAAAATTCACTGACGTTTTACGTTTCAATTGTTGATTCATTGCTCGGCCGACTAAAGATAAAGTGCTCGGCAGAGGAGATTTCCAGACTTAGAATATTTTCAGCTGATCAACCAAGGAAATCTGCTCGGCCCAATAAATTATGCTCGGCCCCAGTAAAATTCACTGATTGTTTTAGTATCAAAATTTGATACTCTGCTCGGCCCACTAGAATTTACCCGGGAGAGCAGATTTCTGGACTTTGCTTATTTTATGATCAGGAAATCTGCTCGGCCGACTGGAATAGGTTGCTCGGCCATATCAATTTTTACTGCTTCTTTTTGGCTTCAAATTCTTGGTTTGCTCGGCTAGGGAATATGTTGCTAGGCCTAGGAGGGTTTTCAGATATAGGGGACTTATACCTTAAAGTGAAACTTCATGCAAAACTCAAGTCCTAGGCACATCTAAAATCATACCTCCTAGGCAAGAAATCACCCCACACTTAGCTCAAATCATATGTCACAAAAAATAAGTATATTCCAATCAAGCAAACAATCAAGATCTATAGCACATAGAGCAAGCACAATCATTCAATCAAACCATCAAACATTCAATCAATCAATCAATCCAATTAAGAGTAAGGGCATGACACTTACTAGCCTAGTTTAACGTCTTGGCTAAGACGTAGCCGAGGCCTTTACTCCAAGAAACACACTTAGTGAGTCCTTTGCTAGGATCCCTCACTAAGCGGTGCAAATAAATCTTTTACTCCAAATCAACTAGCCTTAGCTTGGCTAGCTCCTTATCATTGAAATTTCCATAGTAATGCTTGAGCCGGTGACCATTAACCTTGAAGATGTCTCCATTGAGAGATTTGAGCTCTACATGCCCATCTTCATAAACTTTTAAAATCTCATACGGTCCCGACCATCTTGATTTCAATTTTCCCGGGAATAACTTGATTCTAGAATTGAATAAGAGAACCTTATCTCCTTCCTTGAAGTTCTTCCTAGAGATCTTGCTATCATGCCAAATTTTCGATTTCTCTTTGTATAGCCTAGCATTCTCGTAGGAATCTCTCCTTATCTCTTCTAGCTCTTGGAGTTGGAGAATTCTCTTCTCTCCCGCTTTCTTGAAATCAAAATTTAGGCACTTGATTGCCCATCTTGCCTTATACTCTAGCTCTACGGGTAAGTGACAAGGCTTTCCATATATAAGCCTATAAGGAGACATCCCGATTGGCGTCTTAAAGGCGGTCCTATACGCCCATAATGTATCATCAAGCTTGGACGACCAATCCTTCCTAGAGCTTCCCACGACCTTTTCCAAGATGGACTTCAACTCCCTATTTGACACTTCAACTTGGCCACTCGTTTGTGGGTGATAAGGGGTTGCAAGCTTGTGGTAAACTCCATACTTTTTCAGCATTGTCTCTAGGCTCTTTTCTCTAAAGTGAGCTCCATTGTCACTTATAATCGTTCTTGGCACTCCAAATCTGGGAAATATAATCTTCTTGAAAAGCTTGTGTACATTCTTGGCATCACAATTGGGGGAGGCTAAAGCTTCAACCCACTTGGAGACATAATCCACCGCAACAAGAATGTATCTATTTCCTCGAGAAGATGGGAATGGTCCCATATAATCAATGCCCCATACGTCGAAAATCTCAATCTCTAGGATGCCTTTTTGAGGCATTTCATCTCTTCTTGAAAGATTTCCCGATCGTTGGCAAGAATCACAAGCTTTGACAAATGAATAAGCATCCTTAAACAAGCTTGGCCAATAAAATCCACATTGTAAAACTTTAGCAACGGTCTTAGAACTAGAACCGTGTCCTCCATACAAAGATGAGTGGCAATCTCTAAGAATTGCTCCTTGCTCTTCATCGGGTACACAAGTTCTATAAACCCCGTCAACACAAAGCCTATAGAGGTAAGGCTCATCCCAATAGTATCTTGAAGACTCATACTTAAGCTTTCTTCTTTGGTTGTAATCAAAGTCTTCATTGATGACACCGCAAGCTAGATAATTGACAATATCCGCATACCATGGTGTCTTAGAGCACTCAATAGACATCAAATACTCTCCAACAAAGGTGTCCACTATAGGAGAGCTTCCATCCTCTATATCTTCCACATTCAACCGAGACAAGTGATCGGCCACTACATTCTCAACTCCTTTCTTATCTTTTATCTCAATGTCGAATTCTTGGAGGAGAAGAACCCACCGAATCAATCTTGGCTTAGCTTCTTTCTTAGAGACAAGATATTTGATTGCCGCATGATCGGTAAATACTATGGTCTTGGAACCAATCAAATATTGCCTAAACTTCTCAAATGCATACACTATGGCCAACATTTCCTTTTCGGTGGTAGTGTAGTTCTCTTGAGTGGTATCAAGGGCTTTACTCAAGTAATAGATGACATGTAGTTTCTTGTCCACTCTTTGCCCCAATACCGCTCCAATAGCACCATCACTTGCATCACACATAAGCTCAAAGGGAAGTTCCAATTCCCAATTAGGCGGTTGAATAATGGGAGCCGACACTAAAGCCATCTTTAGTGTCTCAAAGCTTTCACACAAACTTCATCCATAACAAACTCCACTCATTGCAAAGAAGGTTAGTGAGTGGCTTAGCAATCTTGGAGAAATCCTTTATGAATCTTCTATAAAATCCAGCATGTCCAAGGAAACTCCTCACTCCTTTTTGATCTCTAGGAGGTGGCAACTTCTCAATAACTTGAATCTTTGCTTTGTCCACTTCTATTCCTTTCTTTGAAACCAAATGACCTAGGACTATTCCTTCCTTTACCATAAAATGGCATTTTTCCCAATTAAGCACAAGGTCCATCTCAATACACCTAGCCAAAACATGAGACAAGTTTAGAAGGCAATCATCAAAGCTATAACCATGAACCGAAAAATCATCCATGAACACCTCAATAGATTTTTCCAAAAATTCAGCAAATATAGACATCATGCATCTTTGAAATGTAGCGGGTGCATTACATAAACCAAATGGCATGCGTCTATATGCAAAGGTGCCATAGGGACAAGTAAACGTTGTTTTTTCTTGGTCATCGGGATGTATGGGAATTTGAAAGAAACCACTATATCCATCAAGAAAGCAAAAGTATTCATGTCCCGCTAATCTTTCTAGCATTTGATCAATAAAAGGAATGGGGAAATGATCTTTCTTAGTGGACTTATTCAATTTCCTATAATCTATGCACATTCTCCAACCCGTGGTAGTCCTAGTAGGAATCAATTCTCCTTTATCGTTCTCTACCACCGTAATTCCCCCTTTCTTGGGAACTACGTGAATAGGGCTCACCCAATCCGAGTGAGGAATGGCATAAATAATCCCTGCATCCCTAAGCTTGGTTATTTCTTTTAAGACTACCTCTCCAAGTTTAGGATTAAGCCTTCTAAGAAATTCTCTACAAGGTTTAGCATCATCTTCTAGCTTAATCCTATGCATGCAAACACTAGGACTAATGCCTTTGATATCATCAATAGTATGTCCAATAGCATTCTTATGAGTTCTAAGCACATGCAACAACTTGGAAGTCTCACCATCATCAAGTGAAGCACTCACAATCACCGGTAAGGATTTAGCTTCATCTAGAAATTCATACCTTAGATTTGGTGGAAGAGGCTTAAGCTCTCCACCAAATTCCTTACCTTCTTTGGTCGATTGAGTGGGTTTTACCTCAATTTCTTTCTCTCCTTGCTGAATACACTCCTCCTCTTCTTCCTCAACTAGCATTTCTTCTTCCAAAGCTTCATCCATTAATGAGGAAAACGAAATGCTATCTACATCTTCGGTCAAAAGCTCACTTTCGAAAGAGGTTAGTGCATCTTTGCAAACATAATCAAGAGTATCATCACAAGTATCCAAGAAATGACATTCTAGAGCATTTGTAGGGGAGCTAAGAACTTTTTTCAAATGAAATTAAATCCTTTCACTACCAACTTTAAGTTCTATAGTCCCTTCTCCACAATCAATTATAGCTCTAACGGTATTCAAGAAAGGTCTACCAAGAATGATAGGAATGTCATGTTCTTCATCCATTTCAAGCACATAGAAATCAACGGGCACATAGAATTCTCCTACCTTAATAGGCACATCTTCTAGAATTCCCTTAGGACATCTAGATGATCTATCGGCTAATCTTAAGCTAATGGTAGTAGGAGTCAATTCACCCATGTCTAATCTTTTAAAGAGCGAAAATGGCATCAAAGAAATACTTGCTCCTAAATCACACAATGCCCTAGCAACATTCACATCACCAATAGCAATAGGGATTGTAAAAGAACCATGATCAAGTGACTTCCTAGGCATGTTATCTTGAATAATAGCACTACAATTAGCATCTAAAGCCACATGATCACTCTCAAGAAGTCTACGCTTATTAGAAAGAAATTCCTTTAAGAACTTAACATAGGAAGGCATTTGAGCAAGTACCTCAACAAATGGAATTGTGACATTGATCTTCCTTAGGATTTCCATGAACCTTTTTCCATTTGCGTCTTCCTTTTGTCTCCTTAGCCTTTGGGGAAATGGGACCTTAGGCACATAAGGAGGTGGCTCCTTGTAGGTAGGCTCTTCTTCCACTTCTTTTTCCGTTGGCTTTGGAGGAGTTTCATCCTTTCTCTCAACTTCCTTGCTTCTCTTTGAGTCCTTAACAACCTCCATTGGTTTAGGATCCTCTAACTCTTTCCCTCCTCTCAACGTGATAGCATTGATTGTCTCGGAAGAGTTGACATCCGGTTGAGAGGGGAGTTTCCCTTGATACCTTTGACTAGATGATGAGGCTTGTTGAGCAATTTGAGTCTCAAGCATCTTGTTATGTGCATGTAATTGATCAAATTTCTGCTCCATCTTTTCAAGCATCTTTTGTTGTTGAGCTTGAGTTGCGGCCATTTGTGCCATCATAGCAATCAAAGGATTATCATCATTCGATGGTTGTGGAGGCTTGTCCTCTTGCCTATGCACATATCCTTGTCCTTGGTTTCCACTTTGGTAATCTCTTCTAGGGTAAGTACTTCCTCCTTGATAGTTGTTCCTTTGTTGTGGAGGAATGTAACTTGAAGAGGTTTTTCCTTGGTAGTTGTTTTGTGGAGGCCTCTCATTGCTTGGAGGTGTAGGTCTTCTAGGGAAGTTAGGGTCCTCATGAAACCGAACTTGTTGAGTTTGGGATCTAGGTTGATAGAGGATGGATTGGGGCATTTGATATCCTCTATCTTGGTTCCTATTGACATAGCTCACTTCCTCAAACTCCTCTTGCTTCGAGATACAACCTTGATCTTCCTCAATATGATGAACATCCTTTCTCCTATTGTTCATGTTAAAGTTCCCGAGGCTTTGAGCTAGAGAATTTACTGTTTTTGCCAAAGAGTTGAAATCTTCCTTAGTTACGGACTTGGAGGATTGCTCCTTGATATACGAACAAATGTTCTATGCATTTGTACATGTTTCCCATTAAGTTCTTGTTCATTTCGATGTTTTATTGCGTGTTTTGATACTCTTTTATTCCATTTCAGGTTGATAATGCATATAACATGATTTGGAATGGTTTGGATCAGTTTTGGTTGGAAACGTGCGAAAACAAGCAAAACCGAGCAAGTGGCAGCTCGGAGAGGCAGCCGGACCCATCAATCTTGAGAAAATTGCAGAAAATAGAGCAGATGTCCGATTGAGGCGGGTTATATCTTGTTGGAAAGCTGTTCCAATTACGTACAACTTTTATGTTTGTACCAAGTTCTAGTTCGGAGAAAAAGGAAGTTTTGGATCAAAAACTAAACTGAACAGAACATGGGCCCAAATTTCAACCTAGGGCAAAAGCCCAATGCATATAAAAACCTGATTTTCTGGGATTCAGAGCAGCCGTTCTTTTGGAGTATTCTTGGAATGTTTTGAGCACCAGCAGCCATCAAGGAATCCAGAGAAGAAGCCACACCGAAATCAGCAACTTCAGACTTCAATCTACTCTCTTTTGTCTTGTTTTACAATTACTTTCATTGTATGCAACTTTCAGTTTCAAAATACATGACGTTTTGCTGTAAACTCACCATGAGTGAGTAGTTTCATTGTAGTGGGAATCCTCACGGATTTCCTAGGTTTGATTGTAATGCAAAACTGAATTTTTACCGAGCATAATGAAGTATTTGTTTGATATGTTCGATTGTTTCCCTATGATATGTTCTGGATTTTTAGATGCCTAAGGAAGGAATGAGAGTTGAACTTAGGAGGTTTAGGATTCAGAATTATTTGTTTAGGGCAGTGTTTCGTGTGCGAAAGTGACAAACACAAATTTGCTTAGGTTAACATTATCGTGGACTTGAATTACCGATCAATAGACCGAGAGGTTGAGATTATGGAATTCAAGTTCTAAACACGATTCAATAGAGCGAGAGTTTGAGAATCGTACTTAAGTGTTGCATCCACTCTAGAGAAGGAGCGAGAGTTGAATCTAGAATGCGCAACACATAACCTAAGGAACTATCATTCATACTTCATATGCTTGCATCATTATAATTGCATTATTATCTTGTAACCTACGAATGAAGTAGGATTCTTGCTGCATTTTTGTTTATTAGATTTTCACAAACATAATTTTAGTTTTCACAAAAATCTCTTTCACTCATAGACTTGCATTAGTGAATTTAGATAGAAAATAACATCTAGGCTTTTCTCTTGGGACTCGACCCTAGGTCACCCTAGGAACATATAAATTTGTTTGACAAGTGCGTGACTAGGATAAGTATTGATACACTCACCCTAAAAACCCAACGTCAAAATGGCGCCGTTGCCGGGGATTAGCCTCTAGATTAGTTTTCTATTTCGTTTCGCTTTTGTTTGTTTACTTCGCTTTCTCTTTTCTTTTGTTTGTTTGACTGCGATTGCTTGCTTGAGTGTTATCTTTGTATTCTTGTTTAAGTTCATGCTTATTAACTTTCATTTTGATTGTTGATAGGCTCTTGAATGCAAACTAGAGCTCGTGCAAAGAGTGCACAAAGTTCAGCAACCGAGTCAACACCGAATCACCTTCCTCACCCTTCCACTTCACCACCTGACCTCGACACTTCTCTGTCCGCTGACCTTGCAACACAACCTCCTCAAGTTGATATGGACAGGCCAGCGAGAAACGCAGCACGCCCGCAGCAGGACGACGAGAGACCGGTTGGAGAATACATCGCTCCAACGATCGGACATTATGGATCGCCGATCTGCCTCCCCGAAGGTGATGAAGGGGACTTCGAGATCAAGTCAGGGCTGCTGCACATGATCACCGCAAATCAGTTTGACGGGTATGGAAACCCAAATGCGCACCTGGCGCAATTCACCGAGCTTTGCAGGACGTACAAGACGCAAGGAATCCATCCGGATGTCATCTATATGAAAGTGTTCCCCTTTTCGTTGTGTGGGAAAGCCAAGGACTGGCTTATGAGTCACGAAACGGACACCTTTAGGACATGGGATGCTCTTGCGCATGCCTTCTTATGTCAATTCTTCCCACCTGCGAGAACTAAAAAGATCCGAGATAGAATCAGCGGGTTTACGCAATATGATGATGAGAGTTTCTATGAAGCTTATGAGCGCTTCAGAGAGTTGCAGCGAGAATGCCCCCACCACGGCTTTGATAATTGGCAGCTTATGCAGAATTTTTACGATGGTATGGATCACGATGCAAGAAATCATATGGATCAAGCGAGTGGTGGTGCAATTATGGACTTGAAAGCTTCGGAAGGATTCAAGATCATTGATAAGATAGCACGCAATTCTCATCAGTGGGGAGGTGATAGGAATCACCTAAAAAGAGAGGGAATGAGCAATCTTCAAAGGTAGTAACAAGGAGGACTTCAACACACTTGCTAAGACCGTCAACTCCCTAGCCAATCCATCGGTAATCTGAATTTGCACAAGAAGAACAATCAGCAAGTTTGTGGTATTTGCTTGAGTGCTTCGCATGTAGAGGATGCTTGTCCAAAGCAATCTGAAGAGTATGAGGATGTGAACTTTGTGAGGAATCAAGGGAGGCAGTTTGCACCGCAGTACGCACCACAACAAGGCAGCAACTTTCAGCCTAGAAACCGCCCACCAGTTGTGAGGTTCCATGAAGATCCCTACTTCCCAAGGAAAGCGCTGCAGAATTTTGATCCTAAACCTACACCACCAGGGTTTCCACCGAGGAACCAACCTAACGGAGGATCATCTAGCAACTATCAGCAGCCTAACAACCCTCAGAACAGCAATTATCAAAGACCAAACGGAGGGTACAATCAAGGGCAGGGTGTGCAACAAAGGACCGAAGAAAGATCGAACACCGAGGAACCATCGCTGCTGTCCATCCTCACACAAATTCAGAAAGATAACCAGCTCCTTCACCAAAAGTTTGATCAGTTGCAAGCTCATAATAAGATGCTGGAAACGCAGATTGCTCAACAAGCTCAATCTACCAAGTTCTATGGAAAACTGCCCGCACAACCTGATGTGAACTCTTCCGAGACCATCAATGCTATCACGCTGAAAAGTGGGAAGATTTTAGAGGGGCCACAGCTTCAGAGAAAGAGGGGACAGAAGGGACAAAGATGCTGAAAAGTCAGATGAGAACAATACACCAAAAGAAGTGCAGAATTCGCAACAAGAGCAAACCAAACCAAGGGAACCAGCCCCCCTACATGCCTCCAATTCCATTCCCTCAGCGTCTTAAAAAGAAAAGGGAGGATGCTCACTACAAGCGCTTTGCTGAAATGTTGCAGAAACTTCAGGTAACCTTACCGTTTACCGAGGTAATCACACAAATGCCTACTTATGCAAAATTCTTGAAAGATATTATGTCACATAGACGTGAGATGCATGAGTTAGACCATGTTGCATTAGATGCTAATTGTAGTGCCATTATTCAGCATGCTATGCCTAGGAAACTAAGTGATCATGGTTCTTTTACTATTCCCATTTCTATCGGTGAAATTAATATTGCTAGTGCATTGTGTGATCTTGGTGCAAGCATATCATTGATGCCTTATTCTTTGTTTAACAAGCTGGATATGGGTGAACTAACCCCAACCACTGTTAGTTTGAGATTAGCGGACCGTTCTTCTAGGTCTCCGAAAGGTATCCTAGAAGACGTTCCAATCCGAGTGGGTAAGTTCTATGTTCCTGTAGATTTTTACGTGCTTGACATGGATGAGGACAAGGAAATCCCTGTCATTCTTGGGCGACCATTTTTGAATACGGTAAAGGCTATCATCGATTGTGGTAAGGGTACTATTGAGTTGAATATCGGTAGCGAAAAGATCAAATTTAATTTGAAAAGCATGCTTAGAACTCCAAGTACTTCTATGAGCTGCAACATGATTGATATATGCGCTGAATATGATACTTTTGATACCCTTGATGAGCTAACAGAATTTGAGAATGAGTTTCTTGCTCAAGATGAAAACAGTTTTTCTTTCGCTTCTTTGATGGAACTCGATATTGATGGAGAGGAAGTTGCTGAGTCAAAGGGGAACCATACAAAGGTAGATGCTGCAGAGAAAGGTAAGGAATTCGGTGAGGGTTTAAAACCCCTTCCATCGAATCTCAGGTATGAATTCCTTGGTCCTAACGATACGTTACCGGTCATTATTGAAGCTTCTTTGAATACCGATGAAACTTGTCGTTTGCTGAATGTTTTGCGTGAATATAAATCTGCCATTGGTCATTCCATATCTGATTTGAAAGGGATCAGCCCGAATGTATGTATGCATAGGATTCGTTTAGAAGAAAATGCAAAACCTAGTCGTGAATTCCTTAGGCGTTTGAATCCCAAATTAGGGGAAGTAGTCTTGAAAGAGGTAACTAAACTTAGAGACGCTGGAATTATTTATGCCATACCTGATTCTGAGTGGGTAAGTCCTATACATGTTGTTCCTAAGAAGGGTGGATTAACCGTTGTTGCAAATGAGAAAAATGAGTTAATTCCTACTCGTACCGTTACCGGTTGGCGTATGTGTGTAGATTACAGAAAACTGAACAAAGCCACTAAAAAGGATCACTTTCCTATACCTTTCATTGATCAAATGTTAGAACGTTTGGCAGGTCATGCATATTTTTGTTTTCTTGATGGGTATAGCGGTTTTTTTCAAATTCCTATTCACCCCGATGATCAAGAAAAGACTACATTTACTTGTCCATATGGTACATTTGCATATAGGAGAATGCCCTTTGGTCTTTGTAATGCACCAGGAACTTTCCAACGTTGTATGATGTCCATATTTGCTGAATTTTTAGAAAACTCGATGGAAGTGTTCATGGATGATTTCTCGGTACACGGTTATTCTTTTGATGATTGTCTTACGAACTTATCCGTGTTTTGGCCAGGTGTATCGAGATGGATCTCGTACTGAATTGGGAGAAATGTCACTTCATGGTACGCGAAGGAATTGTTCTTGGTCATCTAGTTTCAGCGAGGGGAATAGAGGTTGACAAAGCAAAGATCGATGTTATCGAAAAACTGCCTCCTCCGCGAGATGCAAAGGGAATCAGAAGTTTTCTTGGACACGCTGGTTTTTATAGAAGGTTCATCAAAGACTTCTCGAAGATAGCAAAGCCCCTGACAAACCTCTTGTGTAACGAAGCTGAGTTTGTGTTTGATGATCCTGCCGAGAAGCTTCCTTCATTGAAGAAATCCCTGATCTCAGCCCCTATTATTCAGCCGCCAAACTGGGAATGTCCTTTTGAACTTATGTGTGACGCTAGTGATAGCGCAGTGGGTGCAGTTTTGGGGCAGCGTATGGACAAGAAACTGCACGTTATTTACTACGTAAGTAAAGCTCTAGATTCAGCGCAAGAGAACTACTCGACCACTGAGAAAGAAATGCTCGCTATTGTCTACGCCTTCGAGAAATTCAGACAGTACTTGATCGGTTCGAGGACCATAGTCTACACTGACCACGCTGCGATCAAGTATCTAATGGCGAAGAAGGACGCAAAACCCAGACTTATACGATGGATTTTACTGTTGCAGGAATTTGACATTGAGATTCGTGATAAGAAGGAGTAGAGAACGTGGTGGCTGATCATTCTTTGCCTTGAACAACCTGAGGTTTGCAGACCGATCGATGACTCTTTTCATTGGTGAGTACTTGCTGAATGTTCAAGAGACGCAGACTCCATGGTACGCAGATTTTGTGAACTACTTAGTGTGTGGAATTTGCCCGAGGGAATTGACTACAATCAAAGAAGAAGTTCCTTCATGACGCAACTCGTACTATTGGGATGAACCTTATCTGTACAGATTATGCGCTGATGGTTTGTATCGCTCTTGTGTTGTGGAGGATGATCAAATCGGAATATTAGGGGCTGCCACTCTTCACCATATGGCGGACACGGTTCTAGTTCGAAAACGGCAGCAAGGGTGCTTCAGAGCGGTTTCTATTGCCCTCGTATTCAAAGGATGCGTATGAGTTTGTAAAGAGATGTGATGCATGCCAACGGACAGGGAACATCTCGAGACGCGATGAAATGCCACAGAAAGGTATCCTTGAGGTAGAAATCTTCGATGTATGGGGTATTGATTTCATGGGACCGTTCCCTTCTTCGAATGGGAACAAGTACATTCTAGTCGCTGTGGATTACGTTTCTAAATGGGTTGAAGCCATTGCTGCCCCTACGTGTGACGCTAATGTTGTTAGGAGACTCTTTAAGAAAGTCATTTTCCCGAGGTTTGGAGCACCGCGGACTGTGATCAGCGACAACGGAACACACTTCAGAGAAAGGCAGTTTGAGACAATGCTACGGAAGTATGGTGTGTTTCACAAGATAGCCACACCGTACCACCCTCAGACCAGCGGGCAAGTTGAGGTATCAAACAGGGAAATCAAGGCCATTTTGGAGAAGACGGTTAGCACCTCACGTAAGGATTGGTCGTTGAAATTGGACGAGGCTTTATGGGCATACAGGACAGCGTTCAAGACACCGATTGGCATGTCTCCGTACCGACTTGTGTATGGAAAACCCTGCCATCTCCCGATTGAGCTCGAATACAAGGCTTTGTGGGCAATAAAGAAGCTGAATTTTGATTTGAAATCAGCAGGGGAGAAGCGACTTTTGCAGCTTGATGAGCTCGATGAAATCAGACTTGACTCATATGAGAATGCAAGGATTTACAAGGAAAAAACCAAGCGGTGGCACGACAAGAAAATTCAGCAAAGGACTTTCTCAAAGGTGACAGCGTGCTACTCTTCAACTCGAGACTTAGGTTGTTTCCAGGAAAGCTAAAATCGAGGTGGTCGGGTCCTTTCGTGATTGAAAGGGTGTATGATGATGGGCATTTTGAACTTTCCAGCGGGAAAGGACAAACATTCAGAGTTAACGGCCAGCGTATTAAAGCATATCATGGAGGCAAACATAACATGAAGCTAGGTGACTTCAAGCTTGACGACCCCGCTTGATTATCTCAACATCAATACACGCTAGTTTGGATGGGAATCAGCTACGTCTTAGCCAAGACGTTAAACTAGGCTTGTGAGTACTCTGCATTTTATGTTCTACTTGTTGAAGTATGGTAGCATTGCTTACTTTGTGATCGTGTCATACGCTGAATTTTTGATAACGGTTTTATTGAGTGAGTACTTTATGAACTTGAATTTCCCTTTGATTTAAATGCTTATACGCTGAGGTTTTACTGTGGGGTAGTTCATGCTGCGTGCGGTGAAGATTTGGATGTTTTAAATAACTCATTGGATGAACCGTTACAAACTTGTTTTTGCTTTTCTCACCTAGCTATTGGTTTTGCACCGACATATATATAATAGCTAGCTTGGTGTGCACTAACCTTTTTACTGAGTTTCAGACCTTGCACAAATACTTGGAGCACCATTCAGGGACATTAGCGAGCACTCACACTTTGCTACCTTCACACGAGAGAAGTTTCTTTGATACTTTCTCTTTTATTCTTTGCTTTATATTGCTTAGGGACTAAGCAAACTTTTAAGTGTGGGGTGGTTTCATATCTATGAATTGTTGCATTGCTATTCCATGCCATATACATGTTAGATGCAGGTTTTACCGCATTCATCCTACTTATATTGTTGATCACACGTCGAAATAGTTCACCGAGCATTGAATAGTATTATTTTAAAATCTGATCAGCATGAGTTAAGCCTCGATTTCACATGACATATCTTTGGGATGATTGATATTCTTTGTGTCAATTGCACTCATACGTTTTGGCATCTAGAATAGCTTTGTTTGGCTTATTTTCGAACTCTTCCCATGCATGAAAAGTGAAGTTAGATCAGCATTCGCTTGAGTAACCATGATTGAAGCACATCACCCTAGCTCTTGTACGCTTTTAGGTGATCATGACCCCCTGTTTTGCCCTTGTGTTTGTCCGGCTTGCATTGCAAGTTGCATTATATTTTGCGTAGGCATATTGTTAAGTTTTAAGTGTGGGGTTGATAAAGAAAAAAAAATTGTTTGAAAAAAAAATCAGAAAAATCAGAAAATAAAAAATTGGTTCTTACGAATGTCGAGGGTTAGGAAGGTAAGTTTCCCCTCGAAAGTATTCGTAGAACACAAAAAGAAACGTGTATACAACCTGCATACTTAATCCGTGACTTTATGCCTTTTCATAAAGTATCTCGCATGCGTGTAAGTTGGACATCTACATTATGCTTTTCAGGGACGGTTATGGTATGACCCTTGTACTTTGTACTTAAGGTACCAGACTTGTGTGTGTGTTTGAAAATGTTTAATGGTCGAAACTCCTCTTCTCTTACGGTTTACGACGTGTAGTCTAAAGCTTGAGAATGAGTTTGTGGTCGAAAGCTTATGTACTTGCCCTTGCAAGCATAGGTGGATGGCGTGACTTATGTTCTTGCGTGAGCAGCGTTTATCTTCATATTACTTGCACAAGAGATTGAGATTGAATTAAGCCCGATGAATGCTAGTTTTGGTGTTGAATGTGTGAATGTGTATTGCCATATTGAGTTGATTGATTCCCCAGGATTGCGTTGGTGAACAAAAGGAGTAACTCTGAATTTTTAATGGGTTGCATTGACTACTGCTTGGTGAACATATTCTGAATTTTTGTCTATGGATGATTGGGGTGGGATTTGTGAGTATTCCTTTTCTGAAAACTCTCACGAGACTATAACTCGTCCTCTAGGGATGCTTAGAGGTTTAAAGGCTTGATGCATACGCTAAATGCATCCGTGATTCCTACGACAGTGAGTTAGGAGTAGATTAACTTTTGTTTTCTTAATATGTGTTTTGTGTCGGTAGAGTAGAAACCATATTCGGTGTCCGAATGACTTGCTGCATGCTTTGATATTTCCATGTATTTTTCAGCAGCATATCATTTATCTGACATGTTCTTATTCTTGTTCGGGACGAACAAGATTTAAGTGTGGGGTATTTTGATGTACGGACAAGTATACTATGTATTTGTCTGTGTTATACCTTAAGTTCTTGTTTGTTCTGCTATATTTTAAGGTCATTTGATACTTTTCTCATCTATTTCAGGTTGATAATGAATATCACATGATTTGGAACGGTTTGGATCAGTTTTGGTTGGAAACGTGTGAAAACAAGCAAAACCGGGCAAGTGGCAGCTCGAATAGGCAGCCTGACCATTGATCTTGAGAAAATTGCAGAAAACAGCCCAGATGTCCGATTAGGCGGGTAATATCTTGTTGGAAAGCTATTTCAATTATCTACAACTTCCTTGTGTATTTTGAGTTCTAATTCCGAGAGTAAAAGGGAGTTTCGGATCAGAAACTAAACTGAACAGAACATGGGCCCAAATTTCAACCTAGGGCAAAAGCCCAATGCATATAAAAACCTAATATTCTGGGATTCAGGGCAGCCGTTCTTTGCCAGTGTTTCTGGAATGTTTTGAGCAGCAGCAGCCATCCAAGAATCCAGAGAAGAAGCCACACCGAAATCAACAACTTCAGACTTCAATCTACTCTCCTTTTGTCTTGTTTTACAATTACTTTCATTGTATGCAACTTTCAGTTTCAAAATACATGATGTTTAGCTGTAAACTCACCATGAGTGAGTAGTTCCATTGTAGTGGAATCCTCACGGATTTCCTAGGTTTGATTGTAATGCAAAACTGATTTTTTTTACCATGCATAATGAAGTAATTGTTTGATATGTTCGATAATTTCCCTATGCTATGTTCTGGATTTTTAGATGCCTAAAGAAGGAACGAGAGTTGAACTTAGGAGGTTTAGGATTCAGAATTATTTGTTTAGGGTAGTGTTTCGTGTGCGAGAGTGACAAACACATATTTGCTTAGGTTAACATTGTTGTGGACTTGAATTACCGATCAATAGACCGAGAGGTTGAGATTATGGAATACAGGTTCTAAACACGATTCAATAGAGCGAAAGTTTGAGAATCGTACTTAAGTGTTGCATCCACTCTAGAGAAGGAGCGAGAGTTGAATCTAGATTGCGCAACGCAATAACCTAAGGAACCTATCATTCATGACTTCATATGCTTGCATCATTATAATTGCATTATTATCTCGTACCCTAGGAATGAAGTAGGATTCTTGCTGCGTTTTTATTTATTAGACTTTCACAACTTTAATCTTAGTTTTCACAAAAATCCCTTTCACTCGTACACTTGCATTAGTGAATTTAGATAGAAAATAACATCTTGGCTTTTCTCTTGGGACTCGACCCTAGGTCACCCTAGGAACATATAAATTTGTTTGACATTGCGTGATAGGATAAGTATTGATACACTCACCCTAAAAACTGCATGTCACCGTCAGAAGCTCTTTTGGATGAGGGGTTGAAACCCTACTGAAAAGTTGCTGACTTTCTGAACTGGGACGGGCCGCATGCTCTGTGGACCCTAAAGAATTATGGGCCATAGACCCTTAAGCATTTCGTAAATTCAGTACCGTCCACAGACTGAAATCCTACAATGCCAGCGGTTGACGTCAACATGACGTCATCCAATCCGACTTTACGTCATCTAGTCCGATTTTGCTTCTTTCCTTCGTCTCTGTGATCCGAATTCGCCTAAAATGCTCCATTGGCTTGTAAAAGCTCATTTGCAGTCCTAATATGCCGAAATGCAAAACACTATGAAATGGTAATATTTCACAGGCAAAACATATAAGATAGGTGGAAATAAGAAAATGATGGATCGTATAAATACGCTCCATCACTCACTTTTCGAGTCGGGTACCTCAAGAATGAAACACCTAATTCACTTTCCACGCGTACTTTGCCCGTCTCAGTTTTGTGTTGCGCAGTACTTTAAGTCGGCCGACCAGCAGCCCGACTCACTTTCGGCCGGAAATGAATTGCTCGACTCATTATGCTGACTTGTCTTTTTTCTTGTTTTCGCTCCCGATCAATTGGAATTTATTCAAACTTTTTATATCTTGTCCAACATCACCGATATACGTTTTTAATTTGAAATAGAATCGAAAAGTATCAAAAAACACATGATAAAATACATATTCATTCTTATAGCTCAATATAACCAATTACAATCGAGAATATCAATAAAATTAGAATATCAACTACACATGATAAAATGGCATAATGAACAAGCACTTAATGAGATATGTATACAAATATATAGTATATTTACTTGTATATCATCATCACGGGTGTGATAAATAACAAAATAAGGCTTAGAATAATCAAAGGTGTATATATTATAATATAAACTAGTTATATTTTTCACGATTCAATATAACTCATATGCATTTACTTCCAGAATTTGGAATAAGAATATCTTGCTAATCTCAAAATCCAACTATGAGAAACTCAGTGTAAGCATTGAAATTTTCTCTCGTACAATCATTTCAATTTCATGAATAATCAAACTTCCATATTCTTTCGAAGGACGATTTAGTCCTACCGCCTTCTCAACCTTCTTTGGATGTTTCAATGTTGTAGTTCACGCATCTTCTTTCAGATATCAACCCTTCGGTTATTCTTCATATTCTTCAATGTCAATGTTGAGAAGTTTTTCTAGCCGTCAAATTGATCAACTGGCGTGGAGTTGTCAATGCTACACTCACGAATACTAGGTGGTTACGGGGGTGATGATCGGCTAACCTCCTGTGTTAAAGAAGCAATCACAACCAAACATGAAGCTTTACAAAATTACATGTATTTGTAAAACCAAACATCTCGTATCACATATATATAAATATGGATTTACAATGATGAATCCAAATTTGGAAGTGAGGTATATATCCTAAGCACATCCAAAACATAATGATGTAGGAAGATTTTCAAGTTTTTGAGAATGTCTCATACTATAGATTAGGAAAATTTTGTATTTCTTTTAGCATAATAAGAGTGACTTTTCATGTAACCGTCATCTTTTAATCAATAAAATAACTGAGTTTCATCTCAACAATAAGGTTAAATTTTCTTTATCTACGGGTTACTCTCATCAACCTGGTCGAATCCACAACTTTTTGTGCGGATTTTGCACATATGTCACAAAACAACATAAAATTAATAAAGAATCCTTATATAGTCAACTTATAAACTTGTTCGTGTCTATTGGTCTGATAAATTTTTTCCGAGAATCAGTATGTCGTGTTACATTTTTTTGTCAAGAACCACCACCCCTTAGCTCGTGATATTCAAGCACTTTATTTTTTTCATGAACCACCCATAAAATCTTGTTTACGTGAAAAGTATTGTAAGACGAAAGGGCATAATACCAGCCGCTGATTTGATTAAACTAATGGTTGAAATTAAAGTTGGTTTTAATTAAATAGGCGGTTGGATTTGCAAAAAATACGAGCGTTAGATTCGAGGGTTATTTTGTGGTTAAATTTTATCTATTAGATTATTAATAATCAGCGGTGGAGATTATGTCTCACCGTCTTACATAAAATTAGATGTCCTCCTAGAACTTCTTCCTATATTATAATATTATTAATAATAACATTATTGTAAATAAATGATTTTATTACCTCTTGTCTCTAAATTTATCTTAAATAAAAATTCACTAGCACTTTCTTATTTTTTTCTTGAACAACCCATAAAATTTTCTTCCACAGGCGTGTGAAAAGTGTATAGCGGCAGGGTGGTTACTGAAAAAAATTAATTTTTATGTATGATTCCGAAGATAATACCTATATTATGGATGATTTGGGGCAATTGACCCTATTTGTAATAAGCGTCTTACTTAGTTAATTATTTGTAAAATTTGATTATTCATTTGACGGCAGTAACATTTTAGTTCAGAATTTGAAATCCATAAAAAAAAATTAAAATGCATCTTGAATGATAACCTAGGCCAAGATATTATCAAATTTGTGAAAAATGAAAAAAGCAATCACGCAAGGGAGAATACGAGTGAAAAAGTTGTTTGCGGGAGCTCTATCCCGAGGTGTTGTATATAATCTTCACTTAAAGATTATGCGATTCATATATAAGAAAGTTGATCGGCCAACATTTTGATTGATTATTCGCTTCATATCTTAAGAACTTTGTATCGTTCTTCGAATTATTATTTTTATTTGACCCATTTACTTGCTGTGAAGAGTTGATTTATCAGAATACATGATTTACTGCAATATGGATGGAAAATGGTTCAAATAAGTGAAGAATTCAACAAAGAGCAATCTGGACAGCTTGCCTTCGTGGATTCTAAACCTTGTAGAGAACGCATACAGAGTCCGAATGAAACGAGCTATGTACCATTGGAAAGCTGACTCAATTATCTACAACTCTCTAGTTTATAGAAAAGTCAGATTCTTAGTTTTAAAGGGTCAAATATGCGTTCAAAGTTGAGGCTGCAGTCGCCTCGGGTCAGACCAGACCCACCCAAGGCACCAGACCTATCAATTCCCCATGGAATCGGTTAGGTCTGGACTGTCCCGAGGCATCAGAGGCATTCTTGCCGGCCAAAGAGGTCTGGTCGCTCCGGTCTGTCGCGAGGCACCCGACCTTCTTTTAACCTACACTATAAAAACACATTTTTCGAAATTTCAAAAGGGGAGGCAGATTTTATGAAGAAAGAGGACAGAGATTCAAAGAGAAGAAGACATTCTCCATGCGTGTAAAAGATTCAAAGGTGTATTAGATTTGATTTTCTTCAGCTTTAACATTGTGTAATTGTCTTTGGATTTCAATATATCATCGTTGTATTTCTTTACAATGGATTGTGAGTAGTCTCCTGTTTCAAGGTCTAATGGACCTTGTTTGATGTATTCAAAACTCTTGTATCAGTTTAGATGAGAGTTGGAATGATTTGTTAGATGATTGTATCGAGCAAGTCAACAGATCAGAAGAGTGAGACTTGAATTTATGAAATCAATATTCAAACTTGGCGAAATCTTATTTTAGGTTGCGATTTAATAGTCGACTCCGAATCATTACACATTTCATCATATTACTCTTATGATCATTGTTTGATGCATTAGACTAGGAAAGTTGGACTTTGAAATCTTCTTTATTGGATTGTATCTACTTTGAATACTCGTATTATCTATCCTCCCAAAACAAAACAAAACAAAACAAAACAAAACAAAACAAAACAAAACAAAACAAAACAAAACAAAACAAAAACAAACAAAACAAAAATATATTGATTTTGAGTTGGCTAGATTAAAGCTAAATCTTACATAGTGCACAAGTTTAAGTTTGCTCTTTGGACGACCCGAATACTTCGGTTTATAAATAGTTTTTGAATTGCATTGGAATCTCTTAGTCACTGACTTTGAGGTACAAAAAATACGCAACGTCAAAAGTCAGTCATATAAGACATAAATAGTTCGTAAAAACTTTAAATGTGTCTGAAACTAATCATACATAAAATATTATTATGTAAGCGGTGCAATAAAGTATACCTGACAATATTAATAATATGCCCACTGACAACATGACAAATTATGGTCTCACTTTAATAATAATCGCATTGGAGGTAAATAAATATAGACTTATCTTATCACTCATTATGAGTCACAAAAGAAATATTTGGTGGTATACAAAATATGTAATGACTAATGCAATTTTTTCTTACCCAATTTATCAATTTGAATTAGGGATGTCCAACTGGCTCTAAAGTCTCAAGGCCCGATCCGCACCTAAGATCGAAAAAAACCCGAGCCCGAAAGCCTTGAGTTGGGCTATAGCTCGCATTTCAAAGTCCGCTTGGCCCGAAAAGTCCGACCCAGTGTAAGGTCCGAAAAAGTCCAACCATTTTTTTGAATATACATTAGTGTCAAATTTAAAAGTATATAGTAATTAGTATCTAATTCAAAACGCTATATAACTTGAATATGATACACTTAAATTCAAAATATAAAATAGGTTTTGATATATATATAAGAGAATGGATGAAATGAAACGGGACATCTAGGTTGAAACATAAAACAATATCTAAACCGTTCATTTTGTATAATTTAATGGTCAGATTTAATCTTTCAAATATATAACATTTAATAACAAAAGGGTACCTATGTAATTTAAATGAGAATATATATTCTTAATTATATCATAATTATCCCCTCCTCTTTATTTGGTAACCGATTGTCTATTCATTAATTGAGTTATTAGATTTCTTTTCAAAATTTTAGCTACGTTGAGATATTTAGTAATACAATTAACTTGAACTTAGATTTAAATATTACACGACTATTATTTGGTTCACTATATAATAGTGTTTGGTTCATAATATAACAATGATTGATTCATAATATAAGAGTGTTTGGTTCATAATATAATAGTGTTGGATCCTGTGTAATATTAATTGGTTCATGATATAATAATTTTTGTTCATGATATAATATTGTTTGGTTCATGATATAATAGTTTTGGTTCATGATATAATAGTTTTGGTTCATGATACAATAATGTTTGGTTCATGATATAATAATATTTGGTTCATGATATAATAATATTGGTTCATGATATAATAGTGTTTGGTTCATGATATATGTTCCATGATTCATCATTTGACACGGATTGGTTCTTGAAAAAACTCGTTATCAAGGAACAAGAACCAAAATTTGACAATCACACAACATGGTTCATGAACCAAACACGTCAAATACAAATTGAATACAATTTTTCTAAGTAAAGGTAACTAGACATTTTGGTTCAGCATTTGGTATCGTTTGGTTCATAAACCAAACATGACAAATTCAAATAAATTCTTTTTTCACGACAAAATGCCATACATAGACATAGAGTGAGTACTGGATTGAGAAAACATTGATTTTGGACTGCTGTTTGGTTCCATGCAGGTGTGGTTTCTTCCAAAATGTTCAGCATTTATGTTTTTTTGGGTTTCAGTAAGCAGCACCATTCTCCATCTGATATACAATCTGTACTTGGACATAATACATTTATATGAGGTTTTAAGTGGTATCAAACAACCGATCTTTGCTAAAAGTTAAAAGAAAAACAGATTGAATTGCATGAAGAGGTGTCTTCATGTTGAATTTACACCCGGAACAAAATTAGAAGGATGAGCAGACTAGCGGTTTGATTATAATAATACAAATGTGACAATTGTACAGAATAAATACTCTACCGAAAAGCACTCATTCGACCAACTCAAACCTTACCGTCACCGTCCTTGTCTCCTCCAATTCTACGAAACAAACTAACCTAGATTAAAAGACTCCGATAATTGAGTTGTGTGTTACCTAATATTTAGGAAACAGATTAAATCTTATGAATCTTTTGTGACTGATTTGCCCTTTTGTATATATTTATTATATTTTAATGATTAAATACTAATTATATTTACTAATTCGTTTTAAATCATACCCGTTCAATTATTTGAATCGGATGGTTTCTATTAGGTTTTATGTTACAACTAAGATGTCCGTTTTACCAGATCCTTACTCTATATATATAAAGGGTTAAGTTCTAAGATAGAATGACGTAACTTATTCGTTGATTTAATTTTTTTTTGATACAAAGACTGGACAATAGATCAAGAGGATTTAATTAAATCAAAGGTTGAGATTATAGTTAATTTGTAATTAATTTGGGCGGTTATTTTTCAAAAAACACGGGCAGTTGGTGATTGACGGTTATCAATATCAACTATTGGATTAATAAAAATCAACGTTGAGATCAAGTCCTTCCGTTCTACTAAAATATATATGTCCTCATAGAACTATTTTCTATATATAGGGTTAGGTTCAAGAGGGACGATAAATTTTAGTAAGACAAAAGGACATAATCTCAACCGTCGATTTGATTTGCAAATCCGTTAGATTATTAGTAATCAACGATCAAGATTGTGTCTCACCGTCTCACAAATATTTATACGTCCTTCTCGAACTTTCCCCTCTATATATACACAATCTTTTAGCTTATTTAAAACAATCATTATAAATAATAACTATAATTAAATTGGTTCGTAATATGTATTTCAAATTAAAAAATAATAATTTATTATTTCAAAAAATGATTAAATTTCGAATTAGGTCAGATCGAATCCGGTCTAACTCGATCAAACCTCAAAGTCAAAGGGACTTTGAAAAGCATGTGGGCTTTTCGATTTTATGAAGGTCCGGTCCGGATTTTTTGATTTGCCAAAAAAAATTGGGCTTGGACCACCCCCGAAACCTTGTATTTTAGGTCTAGGACCGGCTCGATCCTGCCGATTTTAGTTTCAGTTAATAGGCTTAATATATTGAACCATGCAATTGTGCACTCCCAAATAACAAATCAGTAAGGAAGTTTGTAAAAAGAGACAAATCACACTTGAGCATCTAACTGATTCCGATAGTACATTCCTCAAAATTTAACCATCATTGGGACCAGCTGAAGAGTACTTCATCAATGTGGTCCGGTGAATGTTGATTCTCGCAATAATTGTTCCACTAACATCTAAAGGAAAATAAAAACATCTGCTTAGAAATATCAAGACACTGGAATTGGAAAATATGAAAAATACTTAAATTGGACTTGATATGATGAAATGTTGATATTATTTATTAATTATCCTACAAACATATTTTATCAGCTGGATATAAATTAATTTTAAAATAACATAAAATTTAAGAACTCTTAATAAGTAAAGATGATATCGTTTTGAATAAAGAGCTTTAATTCCGTTTGTCAAGAAGTTTCAGAAATCCAAATGTCAGGAAAACAACAGTGTCCGCAAGTGTTTTAAAGCAAGGACTGACATATGTTACCGGTCGATTCATGCAGTAAACTGATGTTGATCCTTATTTGAGTGAAGATTGAAAATATTAAATAAAAGGTTTGTAATCAAACTCAAGATCATAAATACATTAAAGCGTCAATTAACAAACCGTGTTTTTGAGTAATACCCAACGCAACCAAAATATTATCAGAAATTCTACCCTGTATATATATGATCGAGGGCATTATGATCAAATGATTTTTTTCTCGATCCCAACCATTTATATTTGTCTCGCCTGAGGACATTTTCGTCATTTTGAAGCACCGAACTTCGATGCATATAGCAACACTAATTCGTAAAACTATTGATGACATGAGATATCAATTTTTATAGGATCAAAACTGTTGAGTAAACTCGATTCAATATTTAAGATTAAATATGAGGTTTATAATGACTGAGTTGCAAAAATCAAGATACGTTTGGATTTGGATGTTTCTACTCTAAATCTCAGTTATTATTAATCATTGATCAAAATTCATGCATCAAAATCTTCCATCTTCAAATTTCCGTCTATTTAAAAATTATTTTAAAAAATTATTTTAATAAAATTAAAATGCACATCAACCCATGATTCAGTTCAGGTTTGTTTCTTTCATATTCTCAAACCTCTCTCTAAAAGTCGTCCGTACGTTGTCTTCAGATCTGGGCTGGGGAGGACGGCCTCCTCGGAGGTGACTGCTCCTCCTCCGCCCCCGTTTCCTTTCTGCTTCCGCTTTGCTTTCCTTTCGGTTTCCCTGTCATGTTTCCTTTCAATAATGGGTCTGCTGTGCCCTTGCTTCCTCTAGCCGTGTGCTAGCTTTTCCTCTAGCGTGTGCTAGTTCTTCCTCAAGCTTTGATGCTTGTTTCCTACCCCGGTTCGGGGTTTGTCATGAGGTGGTGGTTCTGAGGGCGGATTGCCGTGGGTCTGATGCTCGGCCGCTGGGTGGATGTCGCCATCTGCGGGAATGAGAGGCTTGGTCGTCAATCCAAGCCCCCGTGCGATGTTTCGGTCGGCGGTTTGGGGGGATGGATTCGTGGGTATGTCCGGCCGGTCGGATCTGTTGCTCCGGTCGTTTTGACGGGAGGGTGGCTGAGAGCTGGGTACGTCGGATCTCTGGCGCTGGATGGCGGGGCGGCTGGGGATGGTCGGACGCGAAGGGGAGGCGCGGCTTCGGGGCTTGAAGTCGCGGAAACTCTAATCCCTTTTATGGGGTGGTTTGGTGGCGGGGATGAGTGGGTTGGGCCGGCGGCTTGTCGGGATGGCTCGGCGGTGTGGTGGCTGGCGGCGGCGTGGGATGTCTAGGCGGCGCTGGTTGGCTCGGTGGGCGTGGTGGCTGGCGGCGGCGTGGAATGCAATGGAGTGGGCTAGGGTTTTAGGGTTTCTGCTTGTTGGGCTTGAAGTTGGTGGGCCTGGGGCTTGATGGTTATGTATTCTGCGGGGGTCTTGTTGGTCGCCTCCCTTGTCAAGTCTATGTTGCTTTTGAACCTGGCTTGTGGTCCGTCTGTTTCCTAGGTCTCGCTGCCCTCTCGGATTAATGGCTGGGTTTCTTTGGAGTGTCTTCTCGAGTCCGGTTGTACTCGGACTCTGGTGAGTGCGTTGGGATGGCGCCGTACTTGGCCTGCTCTTCAACTGTCTGTTACGAGACTTTCTCAGTGTAGAATTGTCTTAGATTTTTCCCTTCGATTATGCTTCATTCGCATGTTTTGTAATATCTTTATCTAATGAAACATCTCACCTTGAATCAAAAAAAAAAAAACCCATGATTCAGTTCGATTGATTTGTTAACCTATCCACTCATGACTTTACAAATTCCAGTGACGAATGGATTTTTAAAAACTGACCTGTGCTACCTCACTACTCTGATGCCAGCGAGGTCAAGGTATCTTTCATCATATATAATTTTAGGGTAGAGTTCTTTTGAAAATTAATATGATAGAGCGGCATTCGAGTTTATCACTATCCTTAATTTACTTTTCTAAGGTTATGTTTAATCGTCCATTGGTAACATAATGGATGAGATGGACGGTTAAAAATAATCTTACGAAAAATTGAATGAATGAGATTTGGAGTTGAATTTGGCATCAAAATTTGTATTTTTGGTTTTAATGGGTAGACCAACATTCATTTACGACCCCTCACTTTTTGTGCGGTCCTTGCGACCCACTCTCACTACCGGGATTTATTTTCAATCATTCAATCCTCCACTGACGCCTATTATTTCTATTTTATCCTTAAATTGTAAAAATGCATACGTATTATTCACGCCACGTGGCATGTACATACGTGCACTTACAAATTACAATCTATCTCGACCTTGACTAATTTTTTTAAAAAAAAGACATATTACGATGAGAGTGAAAAAGAGGTTAGGTAGCTTTTTAAATGCGTTTCCATTTTATTATATTTATGGTTTTTAATAATTATATTAACAGGAGTAAAGATCAAGGAGGACGGATAAGTTTTTGTAAGATGGTGAGACATAATCTCAACTCATTACAAATAAATCAACGAACGAGATGTAATCTAAAAATAACCGTCAAATGTAACCGCCCGTGTTTTTTACATATCCAACCGCCCAATTTTTTTATAAAATCAATTTTAATCTCAACCGTTAGATTCATCAAATTAACGGCTGAGATTATATCTTTCTGTCTCACAAATATATACTGTCTCTCTTGATCCTTCCCATATTAACAGATTATATAAATTTTTAACAATTTAAAAATTAAAATTTAGTTCAAAAATGGCAAGCACTTTGAAATGTGCATATCATGTGTCTGAAAATGAAAGAATGCATATGCAATGAAGAATGCACACCCCTCGGTAAGGTAAGTGGCTACTAAAGGCATTATACAGAAGGAAGGAATTAATTATAATGAAATATTCTTTCCTGTAGTAAAGTTTAAGGCAATTGAAATTGTTGTCTGTGGTAGCTAGCTCTAACTTAGAGCTGGAACAGTTAGATGTTGAGATAATTTTTTTGCATGGTGATCTAAATGAACATATTTATATGTCACAGCCTGATGGGTTTGAGAATCCTAGGTTTCTAAACTATGTTTGTTTACTGAAAAATTCTTTATATGGTCTTAAACAAAGTCCTAGGCAATGGTATCTTAAGTTTGATGCTTTTGTAATTAAGTTTGGATTGCATAGGAGGAGGATGATAGCTGCTGTTATTTCTTTGATATGAGTCGCTTTAAAGTTTTTATTCTGCTGTACGTGGATAATATGCTCCTGATTAGTCAGTCACTGACTATTATTCATGAGTTAAAAGCTATGCTGAATACTAAGTTTGATACGAAGGATTCTAGGAAAAGTTTGAAAAAATTTAAAGATGATAATCGAAAGAAACGGGCAGAAACTTTGGTTAAAGGTTCATTAGAAATCTTATCTTGAGAAAGTAATTTCCAAGCGAATATATTGCTATTTTTTGATTGGTATGACCATTGAAGTTAAATTAATTTTGAATTAAAATATGTGGTTAAATTATCAAAATATATGGGCGGTTGCGAATTACGATTATCAATATCAACCTTTGGATGAGTATAAATAAACTGTTGATATGATATCCTTCTGTCTCACAAAAACTTGTTGTTCCTTCTAGAATTTAACCACAACAGGATATTGGAATAGGTTGTAGGGGTGTGCATGGGTCGGGTATGGACGGGTTTGCTTCGTCCGTACCCGACCCGAAAAATTTTTGGGTTGTGATGAGGCACTTTCATATGATATTTTATGTCCTCTACACTATGCTTGTTTGTATATTTTCTCGTATAAGATTACGCTTTTGGTGTAGTTTTGTATTTCAAGAGAATTAATGGGACAAGGATGAATATGCGTTAAAGATAGATGTTTAGAAGCTTATTTCGCAGCAAGAAACAAAGAAGAAAGAATTGTAAAGGCCCGAGCAGAACGCAGGTGCGCAACCCCAGTCGCTCACAAGTGAGTCGGTCGCTCGCCAGTCACCCGTGCGCAAGTTGGTCGTGCGCCAGAACAGGTCGCTCACCAGTCGGTCGCTCGTAGTTGGTCACGCGCAAGTTGGTCGCGCGCAAGACAAGTCGCGCGCATGTCAAGTTGCGCGTCGTAGATGATGACGTCAGCAAACGCGGAGATGATGTCAGCAACGTGCAGAGTATATTTTATGCGAGATTTTAGGGGTAAAGATAGAAATCTAAGATTATCTAACTTAGAAATCTAAGATTATCTATTTTAGAAATCAGAGATTATCTATTTTAGAAATCAAAGATTATCTCTTTCCTATTTGAACTTGGAAACCCTAGAAGCTTGCATATAAATACAAAGCTTGAAGATGTGCAAGAACCACCATACTCCAGCCTACGGGCCGTCCGGCCAAACCAAGCTAGAAGAGACGCGCAAGAGCTAGAGCCAGTGACAAAGCGACGCGCAGCAAGGGACCGACGCGCAGATTGACAACCTACGCTGAGTTTTCTTTGTTTCACTATTGTTGTTTATTATACAGACTTTGAGATGTTTAATAAAAGCATGTCTAGCTAACTTGCTTTATCAGTTTAGACTTTGACTTGTGAACATTATGTTTTGAGGTTTTGTTCTTAATTGCATGATAAGTTTAGTATTATTATTCCAAGCTCAATTGCATGATAATTAGGTTAGACAATTAAGCGAAGCCTTGCACCGCAGACTTAGTTGTAAAATCTGTTATCTATAGTTAAACTATCAGAAGTACGTGACTGTGAATGATAGGAGTAACACTAGAATAGTCGATAGCTACCTTGACCGGATTCGTGGTTGACTAGACTAGATGAGTAATAATATCATACGGACCTTGACCGGAATGTATGTGTAGGTTATTAAGCTGTGACAGGACCTTAACCCTTGTGAACATTATATCATGTATCTTTAGTAACCGATGATAAGCATATGTTCATAAGGATAAGTCTGAGCTGATAGCATCTCATAAATTGTTAAGCAACTTAGTAGTAGTGCGCTAGTGTAGTCACGCGTGTTTGTTTTCTATTTTCTTTCCACTTGCTATTAAACCCCCAATTTTGTTATTTACTTTGTAGATAAAAGACGACTTCTCACCGTTCCCTGTGGATTCGACCCCGACTTGCCTAGACTATACTAAGGAGGAGAGAGGGATAAATTTGCAGCACTCAACGACGTGCTCGTCAGGTTGTCTTTTTAAACCCGAACCCAACCCGATAAATTATCGGTTAACCCGAACCCGTCCATACCCGACCCGAACCAAAAATTATTGACAAAAAAATAAAAATATTCTTTTAAAGAGAGAAAAAAATTGGAAAATTTTATACACAACTTGATTTTTGCAAACGATTTATTTCCACTGACTCAAAAAATATTCAAGTTTGCAATAAAACTTGAGGAAGTAGTACTAAAAATATTTGTTGCACTTTACACTGACTAATGGAAATTGGGTTGAATTAAATAGCTTTGACTAAGGATCGAATCCTGCCTTATGCAAATTAAACCAAGTATAGTTTTTTGATTGATAATCGGGTCGGGTCGGGTACCCGACTTGAACCCGAACCCACCTGCTAAGTTACTGTAGTTCGGGTCGGGTCGACCCGAAATCCTAGGTTCTTGTCGGGTTTATGGGTTCGGTCGGATCGTGCCCACCCCTAATAGGTTGTGAATGATTGAGATAAGTTTCTATAGACACATTAAGTATATTTGATACGAAATGACTTTATCTTAGTCATTGATTTTGATAATTCGACGGTTGAGATTAAAGTTGGTTTTTATTAAATGGATTGTTGGATTTGCGAAAAAACCTAGCGATTGAGTTTGACGGTTTTATTTAGAGTAAAATACCCACAAAATTTAGTGGTAAAAGGGTAAAATAAATTCATAAAATTTATCAAACTACCCTTAAACCGGTAAAATTCTAAAACAGGTGTGGGTTTAAGTATATGTGCATTTTAGTCCATTTGGACATCGATATGCAGGAGATATCTCATGTGTATCCATATATTTTGGTGGATCCGTGAAATCCATTTTGTATCCGTTGATTGCATTTCATCAATTGCTGAGATTTTAACATGTTATTGCGTTTGTCATGTGCATGTCACGTGCAACACACATGCTTCATTAATATATTTATAAAATATGATGCATTGATAAAATGAAATCAACGAATGCTAAATGAAATCAACGGATGCAAAATGAAATTTTCTGTTGATGCTTCAAAATGAAAGAAAATATCCAAAGTAAAGATGATCATCAGTGGCGGCCGAATGACTCAATTGTTAGCTAACTCAAAATCTCATAATCATAATGGAATGACTAGTCGACAAACGATTGGTAGACAGGATAGGAACAATGGAGAAAAACAGAAGGCGATGTGCATTATTGTTTGGCATTTGGTGATCAATCAAAATATGGACCCGACCAACTAGCCCGTGTTATTAAAGTCGACAAGAATCTGATATTTCCACAAGGAATTCAATCACAATGAAGACCTGTTTTTCTTTACACGGGTCGTGAAGAACGAATAGAAATCCAGATGGGTGTAGCAAATCTTATCCTCGCAATGACTTTAAGATAAAGCATAATGTTAATTTTACTTACTCTACTTGTGTTCCTTGATTTTTCTTAATAAATGAGGCAAATACCCAACGAGTATAATTCGAAGATTTAAAAAGCTAAATAATCATTTAGTCTGACTCGATATAATTAAAAGATACGAAATAAAATAAAATAGTTAAACCGAATCATTTATCCCGCTCAGTACAACAACACTTAGGAAGAGTCATCGTTCCGAGAAGCAGCAAAATGTAGCAGCGAAATAGGTGCAGTGGAAAAAAGGCCACTGTGAAGAGAGGCACTGATAGCAAAATATCTTCGAACTAGCTGGAAAACAAAAGAACCAAATCCATCTCCATGAGGAAGAAGAGGAACACTAAATACGAAATGAGAAACCACACTCGAAGAGGGAGGCAACGATCTAAAAAATCTCTGCCGAAAGACGAGAGAAAAAATTCTCTGAAATGAAAACCTCCCTGGAAAATCTCATTGAAAAAAAATCTTTGAGAGGAAACCTCCCTGAGAGAAACGTCAGTCAGAGGAAAACCTCCCAGACTTGTGTTCCTTGATTGAGTAAATGAGTAGCATGTCCTTATTTTAATTAAACACTAAGCGACAGGGACAACATATTCCGTGTTTGTGACCCATTTTAGCTCATCAGCACGCCATTTCCGACCTCGTGCCCTATCTGGAACACTCTGTGCTTGGATTGTAGTGTGTGCCATTACCACTACCAATTGAGTGTGAGTATGATACCTTGAATTACGAAAAATGGTTTAATCATCGAGTTTTGATGCAACTCATGAATCAAAAATGATAAATTACAAATAATGAGTTAATCAAAGACAGTTAAGGGATTATTATACATGAAGTCGCATAAAAAATAACATTACATAAATAACCTATTTTGATAGCCGCTATAATGGCTTGTGACAATCCTTATCCAACTTACCATACGCAACTTCAACTGTGACAGATTAATTGTCATACGACTTATGTGTATTTTTTATGTATCAAGTAAACGTATTTTTGGTTTGTTAATAATCAGATGTTTGTTTGTAAAATTCAACCAAGTATGAAAATACTCTACTGTTTTTCCTTAATCACTAACGATGCAAATTTATCCATTTGATCTTCGGCACATCTAGCAAAAAAAAATTCGATAAGCGGTAACAACGGGTATAATTATTCAGATAACTTATACATACGAATCATCTATTCTACCCAACTGAAGCTCTGATCACAATTGACGCCTTCACCCAATCATCATCGACAAGCGCATCGACAATCATCACAATATGACCAGTAGGCCACCTCCCTTTCTGTCATCTAGCAAAACCTTTGAATTATTGATATTTGGATAGATACAAACCAACAGCCATGTATTCTGCTCAGCTGATCGACAAAGCAATACACTGCTTACATGATCCAATAATGCTATAAGTAGAGGAGCAATCTCCCAACCTTACCACAACAGTCTCTCCTTCCTCCATATCAGTCTCAAAATGGATCCTTACAAGGTATCCTTCTTTCATTTTTTTAGCTCCCCTTTTCATATGGGATTTTTCTATTATCAACCCTCAGCAAAATTCTAAACTTAGACAAATCTGGGCGTGTGCCCAATGCAACCTTAGCCAAGAATATGACATAAGACAACGTTGTTCATGGCTCATAAAATTTTACACACAATAAATAATTTTGATTATGTCTTTGATTTATTACTGGAGTGTCACTGGAGTCCAGCTTTATTCATTGACACCAGTGACAATTTTGAATCTTGTTTTCTTGTATTGCTCTTTGAAATGATTTATTTGTGGTTTTTGACTGGTGCAGTATCGACCATCAAGTGCCTACAACTCCCCTTTCTTGACAACGAATGCCGGAGGGCCGGTCTGGAACGATAACCACTCGCTCACCGTCGGATCACGAGGTACTTGAGCTTTTCGTATAGATTTTAAAGACTGGTATAGATTTTACAGCTGGATGCTAAGGAAGTGTTTTTGAACTGTGATTGCAGGTCCTATTCTATTGGAGGACTACCATTTAGTAGAAAAGGTTGCCAACTTTGATCGTGAACGGATTCCGGAGCGAGTTGTACATGCTAGGGGAGCTAGTGCTAAGGGCTTCTTTGAGGTTACTCATGACATTACTCACCTCACTTGTGCTGATTTCCTCCGTGGCCCGGGCGTCCAGACGCCTGTCATTGTCCGCTTCTCAACTGTCGTTCATGAGCGTGGCAGCCCCGAAACCATCAGGGATCCTCGTGGTTTCGCCATTAAATTCTACACTAGAGAGGTGAAAATAAAATCATGCCTATGTTTTTTGTTCAGTTAAATTAGTTACTTGAGATGTCTAAACATTCTCTGTTTTGTGATTCAGGGGAATTTCGACATGGTGGGGAACAACTTCCCCATCTTTTTCATCCGGGATGCGATCAAGTTCCCGGATCTGATCCACGCGTTCAAGCCGAATCCCAAGAGCAACGTGCAGGAATATTGGAGAGTGATGGACTTCTTCTCCCATATTCCTGAGAGTCTCAACACCTTCACTTTACTATTCGACGATATCGGAGTTCCGTTGAACTACAGGCACATGGAAGGGTCAAGTGTCAACACTTTAACTCTAGTGAACAAAGCTGGCAAGGTACACTACGTGAAGTTCACATGGAAACCCACATGTGGTGTTAAGAACTTGCTCGAGGAAGACGCTGCCAAAATCGTTGGAAAGAACCACAGTCACGCGACGCAGGACTTATATGACTCGATAGCTGCAGGGAACTATCCTGAATGGAAGCTATTTATGCAGATCATAGATCCTGCAGATGAGGACAAGCTTGACTTCGATCCATTGGATGTGACTAAAATCTGGCCGGAGGAATCATCCCCTTGCAACCTGTCGGCCGTTTGGTGCTTAACCGGAACATTGATAACTTCTTTGCTGAAAATGAAATGCTGGCATTTAATCCTGCTATTGTTGTCCCTGGGATATATTACTCAAATGACAAGATGCTTCAGTGTCGCCTCTTTGCCTATGGAGACACCCAAAGGCATAGATTGGGGCCGAACTACTTGCAACTCCCGGCCAATGCTCCTAAGTGTGCTCATCACAACAATCACCATGATGGTTTTATGAACTTTATGCACAGAGATGAGGAGGTATTCATAAATACATTTTGCCCGGAAATCTTTAAAACCTTGTAAGTCGAAGTTACATAACTAAGACATGTTGTGTAACCTTGTAGGTCAACTACTTCCCATCCAGACATGACTCTGTTCGCCACGCTGAGAAGTACCCTACAAACAACGCTTTGATCACTGGAAGGCGAGAAAAGGTCAGTCAGTCCGTCAGTCAGTATTTTTTCTAGGCAACGCGACAGATCCAATGATCAGATTCTAATGAGCTAGGCCAGTTCAAGGCATGAGGCTGATTCGAGCGGTTTGATTGATGTGTTTGATGTGCAGGTGACAATTGATAAACAGAATGACTACAAACAGCCCGGGGAGCGATACAGATCGTGGGCACCGGACAGGTAAGTATCATTATGAAATTGCATTGAACTGATGAATGAAGGAATATATGAGCTTTGAATGGACTGATCATTTTTACAGGCAAGAAAGGTTCTTGAACAGACTGGCCGAGTCTTTATCTGATCCGCGAACAACATATGAGATTCGCAGCATTTGGGTTTCCATGTGGTCTAAGGTGAGACTGAACTGAGAAACTTGCATAAAGTGTTTAGAACTAAACTGCAACCCTGAGGCCTGAGTTGCTAAATGGAACTTCATTTGTTTGTGCAGGCTGACAAGTCTCTGGGACAGAAGCTGGCAATGCGGCTTAATGTGAGGCCAAGTATGTAAAGTTGAGAAGATGTTGCTTTAGAGAATCTGAGCTCCTGCTTGAGCTACACTTTGGTCACATTATGATTTCTCTACGTACTTACATATTTATCTATGTATGTAATGTTTCAATTGCTGTGCTGAAAGTTGCTGGAAAGTAAAATTTGAGTCAATATTCTAAATTTGAGTCATCAAGCACTGAATTTGCAAGTTACATACATCGATTCGAGGAATAAGTGTTTATCCAATTTGCCAGAAATGGTTTTGAACATTCATTCTCATGCATCTGTACATTGACCTCGTCCTAAATAAAATTTTATTTTGTACATATTTTTCGGGCAGAGGTTTTATAGGTCAGACAACATATTTTTGCCTGAAAAATTAAAGAAAATGGATCACATTTAAAGGATAACTGTTGCACCTGGGATTCTGCAAGAACAAAGAAGATAGAGGAAGGAAGACCGGAAGAATGAAGAGGGAGAAAGGGGATTTTGGTTAACTGCAAAAATATTATGAAATGATTTTATTGACCGTGTAAAATAATAAAAAGGATTTATATAGAAATTCATGTGTTAATAATAGAATAATAATAAATCTATAATACTAATTATATAAGACCAAATTTATTATGGTGCTATGTTTATCCTAACAATCTCCTCAATTGCGACTATTGCAGTAGTGTCGAGATTGTACTGTAAGTATTTGAACAACGCTAATAGCGGATAAACCTGGCCGAAAATCACGTCTCAGCGTTAACAAGAGTTAAGGAAAATCATCCAGACAAAGATGGATGGAAAATATCTCACATCATAAACAAGCTGGACAGAAGCACGTCTCATCAAAAATAAATGTCACAAAAGTAGATTAGTGATATAAGTGAGAAAACCATCGGAGCGTTATTAGCCTTTGAGTTCTTTTCGAATTGGATCCTTCTACTCCATTTTTCTTGAACTATTAAATAACCCATCAATTTTGTGTTTCAAAATTGAGTACCTTCCCAATTCGTTAACTGTACATCATAGGTGAATGTCGATAGACCTGCAGCCAGTCATTCTTGTTCTAGGGGAAGTCAACATCACAAATTTGGTTCAAGCAAAATAAAGACAAATTGTATTTTTGATGGAGGGCATTTGCCATTAATTTTGTCCCACGTCTATCATTTAGTTTTTTGTTTTATATCATCATTTCCTATATAAATGTAACCTTTTTTTTCAAAAAAACATCTTTCAAAAAAACATCTTTCGATCAATAAACTGCAAAAATCGGTAATGCCAATCTAGTCTCAGGATATATAACTGGTTTTACAAAAAATTAGTTTTTACAAAGAATTCTTAGAAGCCAGATGACTTGCAAAATGTATCAAATATCTATAAATATTTAAAAGAGATTGCTTATAGAGTTGGGATTGGAGCAACATCATGAAGTAAATTTCTGAGAGATTGATCGAGTACCAAGTGTGCTTATTTACCTAAAATGATGCGAGGGGCTCAAGTACATGGAGGTTTTTAGTATATGCTCAGATAATCTCTGAAGTGGAGGCTGCACTTGATCTAGCATTGGCTTGATCCTGGCTGTAAATATTATTCTGCGGGTTGGGTGTTGTTGGGTCATATGGTTGAGAAGCTATGAATTCAAGAGCTTTTACAATGTCATGTATTTTTGGGCGGTATCGAGGTTCTTCTTGAATGCACAATGCTGCAATGGCTATCATGTGGTGCATGCAGGTGACTGAAAATTTCCCTTGAAGTTTAGGGTCAACGAACCTGACAAACTTTTTTGGCTGCGTCAAGTGAGATATAGCCTGCAATGGTTACATATGGGGCTTGTGAGACATCCAAAAGTTGAATTTTTTAAGTAGACTAAAATGATGTAGAAAAAACTGCAAATAGTATAAACGCAATTAGGAGCCTTTAGTTTCTTACCCAAGGAACTATATTTTGCTCGTCACGCTTTCTGCTGCTGTCATATGCCTTCCAGCCAGTTATCAGCTCAAGTAACACAACTCCAAAGCTAAATATATCTGACTTGAGTGTCAAATGTCCACTCATGGCGTATTCTGGGGCACAATATCCATAAGTTCCCATTACCCGAGTTGAGACATGGGTATTTTCACCAACTGGTGCCAACTTAGCAAGTCCAAAATCTGAGAGCTTTGGGTTGAAGTCCGAATCCAACAGAATGTTAGCAGATTTCAAATCACGGTAGATGACTGGCGGATTAGCTTCAGAATGAAGGTATTCGAGCCCACGAGAAGCACCCACAGCAATCTTAACCCTCTTTTCCCAACTTAATGGCTCCTTATCTGGTCCTAAATCTGCAAAAGAAGAATAAAGAACATGTTAAACACCTGAATATGATATAAGAAGACCGATGCAATCTTCATCATTGGTCAAATTACCGAATAAATGATCTTCTAGGCTGCCATGTGTCATGAATTCGTAAACTAGGAGTCTTTGATCTCCATCGGAGCAATAGCCTTTCAGAGTTACAAGGTTGGGATGGTGCAGAAGACTAAGTAGAAGAACCTCAGTGATGAATTCCTTAAACCCCTGACAGCCATCAGGTCTTAATTGCTTAACAGCTACAAGCTGGTGGAACAATAATAACAACAACAACTTATCAGTTTCAATCACAAACAGTACAACAAATCAATTCCAAGCTCCATAACAAGTCAATAAAATTTTCAGTAACAGAGAAAGAGTGTCTGTCAACAATGGGTGGATGTTAATAAGTACAGAAAGATGAGGAAGCAAATGTAACTTGCCTCCCCGGTATCAAGTTGACCTCTATAAACCTTTCCAAATCCACCCTCTCCTAGGAAATTAGTCTCTTTGAAATTTTGGGTGGCTGCGGCCAGTTGGCGAAATGTGAAGTTATTGGCTGCTGGCCTGTCAGAAGCGATAGAGGTGCCGGAAAGATCCTCAGACGCTGGAATAACCAGAGCTCGGCAAGCCTGAGATTCTTCGTTTACTTTCTTCTTTTTCTTATGTCTAAAACAACAAAACCAACCCATCTGGAAAACATCATCGTCAGCATAAATCAATTCACATGCATATGAAAAAACAACAACAGCAGATGAAATGAAAAGCAATCTGAGTAATCGAATTTTACTTGAACAACCTTGAAGAACTGAAATCTAGCGACTCAATCGCCAATCAGACACGAACCCAGATGCCAAAAACCCTAAATCAACGCGATGGTGATCCAAAGAGTCAATCTTTGGAGTGTAAACCCGACCCTCATTTCGATCAATTCAGAAATTAATCCCAGAAAACAAAAAATAAAATAAATTATACAGATTAAAACATGAAAATGAAATTGGGTTTTACCAGTTTCAATGCAAGGATACTGAAAATGAGGTAAATGGGGTATGCGTAGATTTTTCTGAAACGCGGTGATTTGGGAGGATCTCCTCGTACAGTGTGAGATTTAATTACTTCGGAAAGAAATCAGACATGTTTTTGTTATTCTGATTGATTAAGGTTTCTTCAGGTTCTGGAATTAAAATAATTCATTTAAGAACAAAAATAAAAAATAAAGATTGGGATTTGGCGATCTCTGACGATTTTACAATTGCTGGTTTGGTGTAGGGTTTTTGCGGGTTTAGGATGCTGCCTGATCAAGGTATGAATGCTTTGGTCTTTTTTTTACAGTTTTCCATATTTGGTCATTAAAGTTTATTGGTATTACACTTTTGGGAACCTTTATTTTTTCGGAAATTTTACCCTCCGTTTGGACGCTGGAAAATATAGTGGAAAGAAAAATTAAGAGTAAATTAAAAGGAAAGTAATTTTTCCATGGAAAATTGAGAGGAAAAGTATACATTGTGTCATTTGTTATTTTTTCATTTTCCTTGATACAACCAAACACACACAAATATTTTCCTTTAAATTTTCCATCAAATTTTCTTTTTCACCTATTTTTCCATGCAACCAAACGGAGCATTAGTATCTGATTCTTTTTTGAAGAAGTGTAAGAGATATTATATGACTTAAGCTTATTTTTAGTCGTTGATTTTGATTTGTTCAAGAGTTGAGATTATTTCAGTTTTCAATTACATTAGCTCTGTATTATTTATTATTTAAATCAAAATTTTGAATCGGATGGTTCATATTCCGTTTTATTTTACAACTACGAGTTACTTTTCATCCGATCTACTCTCAGAATATTATAATTGGTGGAAATGCTTATGTTTTACACATGGTTTAATCCTTTTTCACAAGAATTTTATTTTCCAGGTGATAGCGGCTATAGATTGATCATTGGATCGTTTTTCAAAAGCTGAAGGCCCAAATCCTCCTGGCTAGGATTTAATGTTTATCAATATCATATTATGAAAATTAAAAATGTATTAAATTGAAATTACTGAAACACTTTCTATGATTAAATGTGCACGACATTCATTGCAAAATGGATTTATTAATAGAAATAACAGTTCCTAAATTGTCTAATAAATGGGGTGACAAATAAGATTGCAATCGAATTTACTATATTAAGATAAATATAATAAAAGTTACTTATTATGTTGCGAGGGGAAGGTAGAGGAGGAGACATATTTTTGCAATAGCATGAGGCGCATTCTTATTTATTGGGACCATAATTTACAATTAGAGCAAAGGTAAGAGATCACTAAAATTAATTGTTCCAATAGTATTATTTTTCAAATCTTAATATGAACGCAGTCTATAGAAACTCGGAAGCTTTGGGAAGATGAAATGAAGAAATGTTACTTTTTTTTCTTGTATTCTTATGTATATCAACTACGTTTTTATAGAAAAATACATAACACTTCATATGACTTAATAAATGTATTCAGAAGCTTGAAGATCGGAATATGAACCAATACTAAATAACTTGAATGCTAAACATCAGTATAGTTTAATATCGGCCTCAAGCTAGAGAGTGGAGCAAATTTAAAATCGCTAGCTTGCGACAATGCTTGAGAAGTTGATCTACAGAAAGAGATTTGGTAAACATATCAGCCCGTTGATCTGACGTACAAATATGAAGCGGAAAATAAGCTTGGACGTTACATAATTCCGAATAAAGTGACAGTCCAATTCTTTATGCTTCGTCCGCCCGTGAAAGACAGGATTATTTGAAATGTGAATTGCCATGTTATTATCATAAACTAATGAATCGGAGTGGAAACTTGCACTCCCGAACCGTAAAGAAGTCCAACTAACCACAAAAGCTCACAACATGTGGCTGCCATGAAACGGTATTCAGACTCAGCCGACGATAGAATAATAACATGTTACTTTTTAGATTTCTAAGATATCAATGCCGAACCGAGTAACAAAACAACCGGTGATAGAACGACGAGTTGTAAGACAAGCTGCCCAATCAGCATCACAATATCCGCGTTACCAAAGATCTTAAAGCGCTGGAAAAAAGAGATCTTGTCCAAGAGCTGAATTGACATATCGCAAGATACGATGGGCTGCTTGTATATGTGCAAATTTACAATTTACCTCCATTGGTAATTTAGATGGCTTACAATCCAACATTTGATAATCAACAAGTAACTATAATGCGTACTTACGTTGATTTAAGACAATATCAGTAGATGAACGAGCAATCTAGTAATGGTGTGGGAAGTCGATTGAGTATATTTGTTGCAGTAAGTATACAGTCACCCCAAAAAGATTTAGGCACATTTGATTGTATTCTAAGAGACATAACAATGTCCAAAACGTGTATATGTTTACTCTCAACAATCCCATTTTGTTAAGAAGTATAATTACTGCTGCTCTGTTGTAAACACTCTTTAGTTGAAAAAAATATTTTTAATGTTTGGTTGAAAATTCAGAGCCATTATCTGCTCGGTAATACCTATGACCCAATATTTGATGCCAAACTTCACTCTCATTATTTTAATAACAGATATTCTAGCATTATCTTTAGCGATGCACTTTGGAGACGCTTTCAAATAGTACAATCCTGTTACCGGTCAGTCTAAAGGATAATCTTCTTGGTTGGGTCTTAACTTAAGCAAGATTTTTCAGTAAAGTGACTGCACACTCAGAGGTTGAAATTAGTTTGCTAACATAGGGCATATTAAAATGGAAAGTAGGGGCATATAAAAGACATTTTCCAGGATCAAGCTTTGGTCCAACAAACATTTTCCAGAATGGGTCACGGATGTAGTTTGACCGTTTGGAAGCACAATATGACATGAGTCTGATAGTTGTTGGATATCAAATAATAAATTCAGATTACTCACAAAATGATCCATGGATTATTATAAATAGAACTTTAATCGACTGACATATACCTGCCATATGGATATGATTAGTGCTCTCATTAGCATCTTCGGTCTTTAATAATCCAAGCAAACGATTCACCTGATGATCAGTTAATTGAGTAGTAGAATTGCAAGTACTCAGCGGCTTGTTTGGATCCTACATGTCTCCTGAAAATTACTCACAATATTATTAGCACTGATTCCCTTATTAGCATATATTTTGTTTGTTGTATTATTCTGCCAACAGTTTCTTTATAGAACTTATGACCGGGAGGGAAACCGACAAGCAAACAACATTTCTCTTTGTTGTTGTTGGGCATTTGACAATAGGAAACAGAAGAACTTGGACTTATATTTACCATGATTGTTCCTCACTTGGTTGATTTGTTTGCGATGGTTGGGATTGCTTTGCGCATACATTGCTGATTGTTTTACACTAGGTAAATGAGTCACAAACTTCTGTGTTTCATCTTCCGACACCATTTCGTTTGTCACATCTATACTTGGCATCTCTCTTAATGCTAGAATGTGTGTCCTTAGGTGAGCATGATTCTCGTTTAATACCATTAAAAGCAGCATTGTTCAGTCCTCCTCTTTTTGTTTTGCATTTTCCATGCAATTTTTACAATTGTTATTGATGTCGCAAATTCACATTGCACTTACTGATTCCAACTCTTTCCAATGATTAACAAACTTTTCAAAGTCACTTGCAACATCCATTTCTCCTTTCATCATGTTTGCGATTTCTTTTTTAAGTGCATACTTTCTAGCGATATTAGACCCTGTATATCTCAATTGTAAATTGTTCCATGCAAATACAATATTTTTAGAATGTAAAATTGATCAACAATATTTTTGGACACTGAACTAATCAACAAAGATATTACGACATCATTGCATCTTTGCCATCGCAACAACATCAAAGGATCAATAGTCCTCGTATATTCTCCTTTAATGAATCCGAGTTTTGATCTAGCTGATAAAGCTATTTTCATGGACTTCTTTCATGGAATAAAATTCTGTCTTTCAACAAGAACATCACCGACCAGGGGGAAGCACCTGTAATCTCATTATTGTTGAAGAAAAAAGGATCCTCCGAAATAGAGATATTGTTGATATTTGGTGTACGAGACATACTTGATGAATTATCATCCGGAGCGCTTGCCATAACAAAGCACAAAATTTGGTATTATTTGTAACCAAAATAAAATAAAATGAAAGGAGATGAGCAAAAACTAATCAAGAACGTCAGCAATGGCTCTGATACCATGATAAACGCAGTGTATAGGATCTCGTAAGCTTTGTGAAGATGAAATGAAGGAAAGTTACTTCATTATTTTTCATTTTATTCTTAAGTACATCAACTACGTTTTATAGTAAAATACATGACACTTCATATGACTTAATAAATGTATTGAGAAGCTTGAAGATCGGAATATGAACTAATACTATATAACATGAATTCTAAGCATCAATATAGTTTAATATATCTCTTTTAATTAAAAATAATTTAAATATCAACAGTTGGACTGATTATAAGTAATGATTTTGATAAATTTCAGCGATCCTATTAAAACATGTCTTCAACAGTTGGACTAATTATAAGTAATGATTTTGATAAATTTCAATGATCCTATTAAAACATGTCTTCAACAGTTGGACTAATTAACTTCTCCTATGTATACACCTATACTGAACATGCATTGAGCTTTGCTTAATGCGTCGACAATCCACTAACCATGAACGGTGCTCAATTAGTGTATGATAAAGTGTTAGAATGGGGTTCATTTGCTACCTAGGACAGGTGGCATGAACTCTTCGACCCCTGTCGTGGACCTTTGGATCAATTTGATCCAACGGTTCAAAAATCTACTTTTTAAAATTTTGTCTTTTAACGAAAAAGTCAAAGTGCACATATACAAGTAAAAATGGAGACAGTTAAAATAAAAGTACAAACAATTGAAATTCAAAATGCTAATTATGCTAATTATGCTGCCCCCAAAGTGCTAATTATGGTGCCCCCAAAGTGCTAATTATGCTGCCCTTAAATTTTTAATAACTTTGTCTATATATATTTCTTTGAATTTTGCAGTGTCTCACATCGCATGCTTAAGATTTTTGAACTTTCTAAATTCAATTCCATAAAAATATGGCATTGTCTTTTGAAAAAATATTTCGATGAATGTAAATGCATTGACCCGACAATATCCTCACTGGTTATATTTATTATCAGAAAGAAGTATCACTACATAATTTTTAGTAGTATTTTTATTAGTTTTATAATATATTTTATGTAACATTTTTACCCTAATCATTTTGAAAGTTTAGATATGTGATTTATCTGCAACCAACTATGAAATCATATAGAATGAAAATATTATTTGATAAATAATTTTGAAATGCTTAAAACCATAATTAAAATATCAAATCACGGGAATACATTACATTCGGAGCATTAGATATCTTACAAAAAGCATGAGAGTTTTATATCCATGAATAATTCAAACGATTTTAGAAATCATCACTAATTATTTTGCTACTCGCACCTTTGGCCCTCCTACCATCACCAGCGTCACTATCTTGTTTAGATAGGTTATTGACTTATTGTTGCCTCCATATTAACCTTCAATCTCTCTTAATCAGCTACCTACAGTAATTCGTTCTCATAATCTTTAGTAAAGACCCTACAAACTTGAAAAGAAATTGAAGGAGCTATTGAAGTTACAAAGCATCTAATGTAGTTTCAAAATCAGTTCACATACAAGATGAAATCAAAGGAGTTGCTATTTTATTTAATAACATTCAAAGCAATTACTTTAGTAATATAAATTTTCTAAACAATAATGTTTCAAAAAAATCACAATCCAAAAAGTACTCATTGGTATTCATGAGCTGTAGAGGCAGATAGAAGGAAGTTGTTGTTGTCTCTACTTTTGTTGTCGAGAATAGGGCAGAGCAAAGTTCGGGAAATTACCGATTTATCGAAATAATTTATTGAAATATTTTATCGTTTTTCTAAAAATTCGGTAAAACGGTAAATTTATCGACGGTAAATCGGTAAAAAAGTTTCGGTAATGGAAGAGATTTTTCATTTCGGTAATTTACCGTTTTACCGAATTTACCGAATATATATTATATTAATTAAACATTTATATATTAAAAATTATTTAAAAATAATCTGAAATAATTTTTAAAATATTTATTTTTATATATTTCGGTAAATTTATGGTAAAACGGTAAACGGAATAAATTTTTTGGGTAATTGGGTTCGATAAAATGGTAAACGGTAAAATGGGAAACGGTAAAACGGTAATTTACCGTTTGCTCACCCCTTGGAGACGGCGGCGGCTGCTTGACAGCTATAATATTTTTAAGTTGTTATGGAGCACTGACAAGGGCAGCAGGACTTTGATTAGGGTAATCAACTCGATATTTGACATCCAGAGGATCAACGAAGTCAACCACTAGCGAGCAGCCCCCATTTGTAGGTCACTGCAGATTCTAAACAACAATATGAGTCTCCACTGTTTCTTCACCTGATGAATGTTGATCTACAAACAAAATTTTAGCACGTTACCATTAACAAATGTGCTACACCTTACTAGTAACACTAACAACATTTTGAGTCAGTAACATCATGAATTAGCAGATGGTGCTGGAAACAACAGTAACATTAACATTAACATTAACATTAACATTAACATTAACATTAACATTAACATTAACATTAACATTAACATTAACATTAACATTAACATTAACAAAATGTACGCATCTTACCATTAAGAAGATGGTGGAACTGTGAGAATGGAAGAGTCATGTTTCAAATCACTATCTTTAAAGAAGAGTTGGAAATTTTGGAGATGTTGAAATGATAAACGATGGTTGTGAAGATGTTAGAGGAGTTAAAGATCGTGAGGTCCGAAAACACAGGTTATTTACTCATTTTACAATAATTAACAATTAAATATTAAGTGATACACAATTATATATTTTTCAACTAAATTTGTAAATATGTGATCATACTGTATTCATCACTTCACGGGATCATAACATGATAACATTTTCAAACTAAATGTTTGACACTTTGAGTCCAATTTCTTATAAAGTTGGTTCTAGAGAGACATGTAAATTTTGTGAGACATAAGGACGTAATTTTGATTGTTGGACGGTTGAGATTAAAGTTGATTTTTAATTAATTGTGCGATTGGATTTGCATAAAATACAAGCGGTTTGTGATTGACATTTACCAAAATCAACCGTTGGATTGATAAAAATCAACGACTGAGATCATATCCTTCCATCTTACTAAAAGATGTATGTCCGCGTAAAACCTTTAACATTTCTTATAATTCAATGTTTCATTGAAGTAGGTAAGTTTGTAAGTGCATATACCGTTAAATAGTTAAATAGTGGCAAAACCAACAAATTTATAATATATTTGTTTGAGCAACTTAGGAATATATTTATAAAAAAATTACCATTTCTTCTACACACTGAGCGACCGATCCTAATTACAATGAAGACTATTCGGCTCCATCTTCTGCTTTTCACGATCGCGCTGTTCTCAGCTCCCGTTCTGTCCGATCTGGTCATCTCTAAAGTCGACCGACGCGTAAGTTTTCGCACCTCCTTCTATCTATATTTCTAATTGGATTATTCAACCGCGTGAAACTGTGTTAGCAAAGATGATATTTCTAGGGTTTTTGAAAATACAGTGTTCAATTAGAGAAATTGGGTTTTAGTTTTGTATGGATTCATATTATTAAGTTACTGGTATTTGTTCACCGAAAGAAAACTCTACTTTTACATTAGCAAGCTTGACATTTTTTGAGGTAACTGCAAACATATCTGACGAGACAATTAGTTGAAGTCTGTTGTGTTTATCTGCTTGGGAACGGCCTTTTTGATGGAAATTGGGTTATTTTAATATATTCATATTCATCTGAATGTGTTACTTTAAAGAGTGTACGATGTACGCTGTTTTCTTTGAGGTTTTGCACGTGATACTGATTGTGCGCGTCTTTCATTGTATGTTGCAGATCAATTTGTCATCACAAGTCGTTCGCATCACAGCATCCATTAAGGTCAGGAATCAGGATGGTTTCTAATGTATTTCTATGTTACTTGGGATGACTTTCCTGTATGATTATTATCTTGTGATTTTGTAGGTGGTTAATGAAGGACAAAAGGCAGAATCTGAAATATTGTTTGCTTTTGTTGAGCGTCTTTCTGAGAACTTAGCATATCTGTCTGTATCAACTGCTGAGGGGAAGGGTAAACCCAAGGGACTGGGTAACAGCTTACCTCTTCAGATTGTACGTCGTCAAGGAACGCCGGAAGGCTTGATTCTCTATTCCGCTTCATTATCGAAGGAATTAAACAAGGGAGAAAGCTTAACTTTGAACTATTTAGCTGTGTACACTCATGCGCTGAAACCGTTGCCTGAGAAAATTACCCAGTCGGATATTCAGCTTGTTGTCTTCCAAGACAGTGCACACTTCCTTGCTCCTTATCCCGTCAAGACTCAGTCAGTGACAGTTACTCTTCCAGGTGCAAGGATTGAATCATACAGTAATATTGAAAATACCAAGATTCACGCCTCAGAACTTAAATATGGCCCGTATGATAATGTTCCTCCTTTTTCGTATGTGCCTGTCGCTGTTCACTTTGAGAGCAACCAGCCATTCGCTGTTGCCCGGGAGCTGGTGCGGGAGATTGAAATTTCCCATTGGGGAAGTGTACAGATCACAGAGCATTACAAGCTTGTGCATGATGGAGCTCAGAGCAAGGGTGAATTCTCCCGGTCTGTTATCTTTGTTTTCCTTTTTGTCATCATAGTTATATTCGCCTATCAGTTTTTGAGGTAATTCCCATGTCATGTAAATGCTACAGGCTTGACTACCAAATGAGGCCACACCTTAAAGGTGCATCAGCATTCACGCTTCTTGTGGCCAAGCTTCCCCCAAGAGCTCATTCTGTTTACTATAGAGATGAGATTGGAAACATTTCCACTTCGCACTTATGGGGTGATTCGAAAAAGGTCATTAGTTATCCACATGTTATTCTTTTTCTTTTAACTAAATTTACCCTTGGCTGACTTTAGAAATGGTTGCAGACTGAGCTGATGATCGAGCCTAGGTACCCAATGTTTGGTGGTTGGAGAACTTCTTTCACCATTGGGTATGGTTTGCCACTAGAGGACTTTTTATTTGTTTCAGAAGGAAAAAGATTCCTCAACATCACTTTTGGCTGTCCTATGAATGAAGTGATCATTGACAAGCTGGTTATGAAGGTCGGTTACGTTGATTTGCTCCAGATGCCTACATAAGTACATATTCATTTTTACTCACAGTAGATACATCAAGAGTAATTGTGATATTGTGTGTCCTGCATAAAGCTAATAATTAAATGGTTTTCTGCAGGTTGTCTTGCCTGAGGGATCTGGAGATATATCTGTTTCTGTTCCTTTCCCTACCAAACAAGGGCAAGAGGTAGTTCATAGATCACACTTCTGGTTAGCATGAACATTGATTCGGACTTTATTATGCACGCCTCTCCCTTTTCAAGAGCTTCATCTATATATTTGTCATCTTATGTGTGGGTTGTTGTGGCTTACTTTACAGAGAAAATTTTCTCATTTGGATGTTGTCGGTAGACCAGTGGTTGTCCTAGAGAAGATCAATGTGGTGCCAGAACACATTCAACATTTCCAGGTTACTCATTTTCTTACTATCCTAGCTCTGAAGTTGATAATACCATATAAATTTGAACACATATTAATTTGATATCGAGAAGCTGCTTTTTCATTAGATATACTGTGCACACATGAATAACCTGGTTGTCAAACCATTTTACAGGTCCACTACAAGTTTAACAACCTCTCATTACTGAGGGAGCCATTCATGTTGATCGCCGGTTTTTTCGTCTTCTTCATCACTTGCATAATATATGTGCATGCAGACTTGTCAATCTCTAAAAACTCAGCTTCTTACCTCGCAAAGCTGCAGTTGGAGGAGGTAACTAAATATCCATCCATTTGAGATTACCATGATGATATCAAGTGTTTCCACCCGCACTTATATAGAGTGGTTATTGTTTGAAAGGTGCAAGCAACAGTTCAGCAAGTGCACAGTATTATCAGCAAATGTCTGCTGATCCATGATAAGTTAGAGGCATCGCTACGTGCAAGGTTGTCAAAAACTAGTTTTAAAACTACGTTTCTACCGATTCTACGTATCCACATATGAGTTTCGAGTTAAAACTTAGGTAGAAACTCTTTTTGGTAGAAACTTAAAGTCAAACGATTCTACACGAGTTAAAACTACGTAAAAACTGTAAAAACTGTAAAAACTTATAGAAACTACCGAGTTTACGTATCCACATATGATATAATATGACTATTATATCATATTAGACACACTTTTAACGTACATTTGTGTTCTCGAATAATATTTATCTCATACATTTATATAAATATATTTCTAACTTTCAAATTAATATATTTATAATTGATAAAATATTTAAACGTAAAATATATATAAATAATAATAATAATTTAATATTTTGTAAAAACTACGTTTCTACGATTTAAAACTACGTTTCGATTCTACCTAAGCAAAACGAGTCAAGGTAGAAACTCAATTCTGACAACCTTGGCTACGTGATCTCTCTAGGACTGGTGATGCTCAGGCATGTAAAGCTTCCAGAAAAGGAAGTGAGGCTCTTAATTATTTCCTTGCATTCCTCGCCACAGGCTGCAAATGTGCTACCTAAGGTATTATTCATCAAACCATCATCACTCACAACTCATAATGTAACTAACATTGCTGAAACGTGATCACAGGTCGAGGAGTTGGTAAATAAGGAAAGAGAACTGCAAGAGAGGCTAATGGCCAAACACACCGCTGTGATTGAATCAATAGAGAAGAAGTCTGGTGGGGGACGGGAGACTGAGAATAAGATTGCAGCTCTTCATCAGAAAGTTGCTGCTCTCAGATATGAAGTTGATGAGCTAATGGATGTCATTGACGAAATATAATATAGTTGCCGTGCTTCCAAAGTCATATTCTTCCCTTGCTAGGTCAGAACTTCCCAGCTTCAAGCTTGGATCAAATTTTGTTGGAAAAAGAACTTTAATTATTGCTCTCAGAGAATATGTATTACTTCAGAACTTGGAAATATTTAGTCATCTTTCCAACTCTGCCTACTGGTTGCAAGTCATTAAGTTTTAGTAGGCACCAACAAGAAAGCTGATGCATCATGTGTATCATTTTTGCATCTTCATATTCTGGAAATTTGCAGGTACTAGGGACTTGTGACGTCAACTCTTTTGTCCGACAGAGATGAGTACACTTTGGACTTTATGTTGGGGATTTCCTGGAACCTACCTTCACTCTGATGCAGTAGTGTGCTACTATTCAAGGACTCCCGTGATTGAAGTTGCTTTTCTCTTCGGCAACAATTTGAGGTTTAGAGACTTTCCTTTGAACCATGAATTTGCCTAGATATTTTTTTCAGTTAATGTCCAAATGAGGGATTCCAGAACACAACAATATGTGACGTTAGCCACAGCTACTAAATTTGCATGTGGGCAGTTATATGTTAAGGTCACCTAAATTTTATTAGGTAACTACAGCACGATTTGAAGTAAACCAAATTCGAAAGATTCGGATATATCGAGAGATTTTAAGAACCTTCTTGATTCAGTAGGTTTAAAAGTCCCTGCCCTAGTGAACAAATTGCAAAACATAAATTAGAGAAGCAATTATTTTGTCTAATCTCTTCTTTTTCAAGCAATTCATGCATAATGCCTTTCATTGGTTTGTTTCAAAGTATCATAAGAGAGTTGAATTGATTTAACTTGGTGCCAAACATGTTTGAAAACTCGTATTTTTTTTTTTCTACCTTGAGGGAAATGCTCCTCCCCTGGTCCTTGGCGGCTCTATTTCATTGAATCTTTCCAACCACAGTCTTCTTCCTTTTCACATTTTGAAGGAAGCTTTGTTACCATGACTTCCACCAAAATAGTCCTACAATAATCCTTACGCTCCATTTTGCTTACCCTTTGAGCTTTCAATGAATAAGCATAAACCAGCAGCACAGTCACATGGCATAAGCAAACATGTTACAAAGGAAAACATTAAGAACAATAATTTTTTGATTACTTCTGAGATAAAATCTTGATAGTTGATAAATTATAATTTAATGTATAAAATTTATAGTAAAAAAATATAAACTTAATTATAAAATCAGTTTCAAATCTCAATTGTTGATTACTGATAATCTGATCTGTCTCACCAATACATGAAAAATCATTATTCTGAAAATCTCATCTCTATTATGCAAATACCTCATCCAATATTCCATCTCTCTCACTTTCTCCCAACAAAGTCTTCCAACTTTAAAAAGGATGAAGAGATGAGGAATCTCACTCAAGCCATTTATAAATATCACATAAACACTCCTAAAACAAACTCCCTCTCTCTCTATTCAATCCATTTGCATCCATCAAAACCAAAGACAAACCATAAAAACCTCCCAAACAACTTTCCTCCATTCTTCTACAACATTCATAATCCTTTTGTACACATCACATACATGACTCGCCCACTCAGACACCTCCTCTCATCCCCACCTCCACCCGCCCAACTCGAACAAGTCAACTCGGACTTTGTTGTAATCCTAGCCGCCCTTCTTTGTGCTTTGATCTGTTTCCTCGGTCTAATTGCCGTTGCACGTTGCGCATGGCTTCGTCGTATATCAAGCTCCTCAAATCCACAAGCTTCAAACAATCCTCCTCCAGAAGCCAACAAGGGGTTGAAGAAGAAAGTCCTCAGATCATTACCGATCCAGCCTTATTCTACTGAATTTGCGGAAGCCGATTGCGCTATATGCCTGGCGGAATTTGCTGATGGTGATCAGTTGAGGGTGCTGCCTCAGTGCGGTCACGGGTTTCATGTCGCGTGTATTGATACTTGGCTTGGATCTCACTCTTCTTGTCCGTCTTGTAGACAGATTTTGGTTGTTGGGAGGTGTAGAAAATGCGGCGGAGTGCCCTCAGAAGCTAGAAGAAAGCAGATGGAAGACGGCCAAACCACCGCCACATAGTACTTTCCGTAGGATCATTCTAACGAGATCCGGATTCAGCTGATAAAAGACTGTTTCTTCTAATTTACTACTAATAAAGAGGGCTTTCAGGGAAGAGCGCTGAAAGGCAGAGCAGGAACAGAACAAGAACAGAACAAAAACAGAACAAGAACGGAGCAAAAACAGAACAAGGGGATCTGATTTGATGGAATTATTAGGTTGTTAAGTTGTCAGTCAGATGTTGTTGTTTGCTTATTGGTAAATACAGAGATAGCTCATTGGATTGGGTATGTATTAAGTTTGGCAGATTTTAGTACATGTAAAGTTCAGCAAGAGAAATGCACAAGCAATTAATACAAACACCATCATGATGCCATTTCGTAATTCTTTCTTTCATCTTGTTGATGATCACTCTTGTTATTGCTACTAGTACATGTTGAACTTGATACCACGGCCACGGAAAGATTATTTAGTTACGGAAATTTGTGTATTCGCTTAGAGTTCGTTCAGTACAGTTCAGTTCAATTAAACAGTTAGTTTCGGAAAAGAAGAAAGTAGATCATACGACTATTATTGGGATCATGTGATTTTGAAATAAAGGATGGTTGTCCCTCATGTGTCCGACCCTTACGAGTAGATCCAGGATTTCTTCGCTCCGATGCTAAGACTTGTCCCTCGTATTCCATCCTTATGAGTAGATCCAGCCAGAGTTCTTTCCATCTTCCAAGTGAAGATATCACTTAGACATGAAAAGAAAACAGTCATCTTTTCACTCATGTAATATACTCAAGTAGATGTACTTTTGTGTTATAGTTATGCAAATGTGAAGTAGATAGTAAAAAATCAAAGCTTTTGGGAAAAGGGATGGAGGAATGAGATTCTTCTACTTCTACTTTCCTGGTGTCCTTAACTTTACCTAACTACCTATAGCTAATATGCTTGATTTTCAAGTTTTCAAGAAAAAGAAAAAGGGCTCATAACATTAGCAATGACTTAACTCATTCAACTAAGTTTCAAGCATTAGATTCACTTTCTCTTTAGAGCTACTTCTGAGCATATTTAGCTTGATTTTTTGGTTGATGAGTAGCTCCGTATGTAGTTTAGTCCCATAAGTGCATTAGACCGTCTGTTGGCATAAGTGCAAAATCCCTACGTGGGGCTTGCAATCAATAAAACTCTTGCGATCGGTTTAGATATCATCTTTACAGATTTACTCATGTGTATCCATCTATTTTGGTGGATTCATGGAACCACTTTGCATTCATTAATTGCATTAATGAGATATGTGAATATTTTTTGCATGAGACATGCATATGACAAATGCAATGACGTAGTGCAATCTCAGTTATTGATAAAATACAATCAACGAATGCAAAGTGAGTTCCATAGATTCACCAAAATAGATGAATCTACATGAAATATCCCTAATAGTTTAGTGATTTAGTCCCATAAGTGCATCAGACTGTCTTGTTCGCATAAGTGCAAAATCCCTGCGTGGGGCTTGCCATCACTAAAATCCTAGTGATCAATTCAGATTTCATCTATATTGACTTTCGAAGATCGGATACAATTTGATATATCTTTAGAAGACGCACGATTTAGATCATCATAGTTCATATAAAGAGCTTTCCAAAGATAAGTCATTGGAATTCTTTTAGAACAAAAAACAAGATTTATAGAGAAACATGTAGCATTGATAGTTAGAAAAGACAAAGAAGATGGACAAGGACATTTAACATTTCATTACAATAATCACAAAACCACACAAACCAACCAAACCCACTATCAAATCTCTTCACAAACCATATTAAAACAACCATCAACTTTTCCTTCATTACTTTACGAAAATAATTTGGCAGTCTAGTTGAGGTCGATGATTCAAACCCTCTTTATGCATTGATTTATCATTTGTGTCAAATTTTTGACATAATTTTTCGGCGTATATTTTTTTGTTTTATTCATCCCTTTATAAAATGCTTATATTTTCTGAAAGCTTTCTCTATTTTGAGGCATAAATAATCTTTTGTCTCACAGAAAGCTTTGGCAGACGAATTTCTATTACGAAATGAGTACAACTAGATACTCGATTTGTCCATCATTACTTTTTGATTCATGTCCACATATGTAACCGTTTTCATTAAGTTATAAGAATAAATTATATTTTTCTATTTATACTTCAGGTAGGAGTTATATTCAAATAATATTCCATTACAATAGAAATCATGGCTTTGACGTACATAGTAGCAATGCGCGCAATTTCAAATGGAAAGGTATAAAGTTCCACGAGACAGCGACATTATATTATGTTATGTTGTCTTATTTGTTGTTGCACTCTTTGCTTAGAGACCGTTCAAAGAGGAATGAGAATGCAAAAGTGGAGGTCCTACCGGCCATTGCTGCAATTCAATCACAGAATTAGCATTTTCCCTTAAAGTTGATACCCTTCGAGCCAGTAATTTCATTGATGGAAATTCGGCACTTGGATTGATACCTGTGATGCTCTAGCACCGATGGAGCTGCGCCGTTGGGACAAAGTTCCCGTGGCGCAACATACATAAGATACCATGACCATCAAATAATTACTTTCTCAGAATGAACATATTCCCTGACAGTTACATCAGCCAAAAAGAAAAATTACTACATCCCAAACATCGATAATGACAAAAGACATAAAAAGGAAAATAACTAGCAAGATTATTATTTCAGGAAAGGCCAGAGCACATAAATCTCAAAGGAAAGAGCAAATTAAAGGGTTACATAAAGTAAGATACACACATAAGGTCTGACTGCAACTGAGCACAAATCACTATCCTACAGAGTTTAGTTTTCAAACTCTAGGTTACGAGCCTGGACACTCATCATATTACATCTCTAACAAGTTACAGACATGAAGCTTAATTAACTGCGACAACAGTCAGTCACGAGCTTTCTAATATTAATTCAAAGTTACTTCCACGGCATGACTTGTGGGATGTTGTTATTGTTGTTGTTTGGGATTCCCATGCCATGTTGGTTGAGAGGACTCCCTGAGCCACCACCGGATGAGGATTCACTTAAGGATGCACCTGACGGAGAGCTGCTACCTCCTGCAGTGCCACCGACTAGGGGTTCGTTAAGAAGGGCAGGTGTAGGTTCTTTGTGCCGTGGTGTCTTTGTTTCTTTTGTACCGTCCACATTAAAAGTTCCGACAATCACCTACAAATCGATTGATATGCTATGTTTTTATTAGCAAATTGTATGATCTGCTTAACTACACGATATAACAAAGCCCGTATGGAGCATAACACAGTTACAAGGTTTCAAGATGAGAAAATAAGTGAGCAAGTCGAACAGGTGTAAATGGAAAAATAATTAATAAACCCAAGATTAGCTGTGAAAAAGTCATACATGCATCATTGTGACAACAAGAAATTCACATTACCCTTATACCAAATGATGGTGCATGAGAAGTGTACAAAGAAAGAAAACACGAAATGCTGAAATCTTTACTATATATAGAAGAGAAAGGGATTGATGGTTACTAAATTGAAGCCACTTTTATGTACGCAAAATACACCTACATTTATCAATTATTACTGAAAATTTATTTCCAAAAAATTGCAACATCGTGTAGCACTTTGTATTACGTATCTAATTTTGTCCAATGTATATAGAGCGTAAAATTATACACTAGGCAGCAGAAATCGAACCTGAACAGGAGATGCAGCGATCAATAGACCTGCTACCCCACCACCCATTACTCGGCCATCTGGTCCAGATAGTGAAACAGTCATCCCTCCGCTTCTCATTCGCTGACCACCACTCTCTGTCAAGAAAAATGAACCAGAGAGCGATAATATCTCGAATCGGCCCTGCAAAAGATAGGGACAAATCAAAAAATATAATAGGTGGTAAAAGTATTAAAGTTACTCGATACCAATAAAAGCTCAAACAAATGAATTAAATGTTTCACTAGAATTATTCCTGATACACTTCTGTGTTGTTAAATAATGCAAAAAACTAAATGCCAAGCTTTATATTTACGTCCACATAAAATATGCATAGAAAGAATGTGCTGTGAGCAAGATGTAGCACAAAAGATACAAAAAGGTTTAACATAAATAGCTACTAAAAATTGTGACAAAATATTTTAAATTAAGAGAAAAACCTATATCAGCTATTCATGTCTTGTAAGATTTTGGAATAAGATGGCATTCTGGCACATGAATGAATTTAACTGTCAAATATTCTTCAGTGGCAGTTTTTGAATAAACATAGCAATGTTTTGCATACTGTTTTGTATAAACTAGCGAACGACTACTTATTGATTATCCATATTCTTTCTGGCAGTTCACTATCCTTCTACACTTGCAGTTCCTCCAAAACAGGGAATACACGTGTTCGAGCTCAAAAACAATCAAAATTCAGTAGCCATACCTCACAAGTTACAGTCCCACCAGATGTTGCTGGCTGACGGAGGGTAACATTTGATATTGCCCCACTGGCAGAGAGAATGCACACTGCTCTCGAATCGTGCTGAGTAAATGATAAAATTTTGGCAGACACATCCTGTAAATATTGAGGCATTTCAGACTTGAGTTGTAAAAAACATAAGAAAGTATGGAGGCATGTAATGAGTCTTTGCCTCTTTGGTAGATGCTACGATGACAACAAAAGGCAATGCAATGAAAAAAGAAAAACAATACTATTTTGACATGCATGTATACCTCTCCGATCTTGACAGTGATGATATGAGGGATAAATCCAATCCCAGCTGGTCCTGTGAGTGAAGAGAGTATTAGGGCAACAGAAGTCAAGTGAATGGATTAAGTGGCAGGACATCAGTCACATGAATGTAAAAGTCTAGCAAAATAGAATGAAAAAGGGAAAAGGGGACTGGAAAATGGAAAAAAGAAGATCAAGCTGGAAATGAATAAGCTGACAACTCGTTTACCATACAAAGAAAATAAAGAATTTCAATCACATGTCTTTTGGAAACTAATTAGCTGATAGAGCAGTAGCTAAATATCTACAGAAAATCTCAACTATTTATAGTTATGATTTAACTATACACTAATCTCAAAGTTGACGCAAAACTAAAAAATGTCATTCCTGTTTTGGCCTTACTGTTAACTTATTTTCAAAAATAAATCAACTGTTACTCATGACCCATAGTCTTCTTGTTGCATAATTGAATCATATATCTAAATGTAATCTACACATATACATGTCATATTTGAAGTAAAAGTCAGCAGTTATTACTTCTCATGATACTGCATATAAACATCATTGAGTACGTACCACGGCTTTCCCTTTTCTTTTTGTTGGTGGATCCAAGAGGTCTACCCCTCTTTTTCACAGAAGGTGAGAGTAGTCCACTTTCTGGAGGAGGTACATGTGCGGACTGAGGTTGTGCGAATATTGCAGGTGACTGGGTGGCCACAGGTACAGCTTGAATTGGAGGCACCACAGAAAATGGCATAGCTCCCTCAGGACCATATTTTCTCGGTCTACCCCTCTTTCTCTTCATCATTTCTCCAGACCCTATATCCATATTCATATTAATCCCATTATTTAACCCAACAGCAGATTCGATGGCTCCCCCGTTTCCAGCCGGCCCTTGATATGAAGGGGACATTGACATCATAGGCTGGTACACAGTTCCACCATCAGAACCATAAGCTACTCTCATGTTTTGTACAACCGGCTGCGGCTGAACAGGATGATGCAGCACACCACTGCTACCATATGCTTCCCTACTGGTCATAACTCCAGACTCGCCACCAGACATTTCTCCAGCAGCTAAAGTAGCATAACCCACCTACAAATTTGATCAGGTCATGACAGATTGATTAAAGATTCAAACTTTCAACAGATAAAACTTCTAAACTGGTAAAATTGCACAGACCCATGAGCACAATTCAAAAGTGGAACACTCAAAGCTCCTAAAAGTATCCAATTTACGAAAAATTAGAAGCCCTAATTCAGAAAAACCCCACCTTTATCCCCAGTCATCAATACCCAGTAAAGCTGGAAGCTCAAATCGAATCCCCAACTCGAATATCAACGTTTTTATATCAATTTCTACATGCATGTGCAGATCAAGCTGCGATCTGTAGAAAATAGTACTGAAACTGACACTAAAAAACCCTTTTTCTGAAACAGATTGCGAGCTAAGCTAAGACACAATTTGCAGAAATGAAAATTAAATTTAAAATTGAAAATAAATTGGAGTGAAAATAAGACTTACTGAAAAGTCTCCGATATTATCTGGAGGGGGAAGATGTGACGAAAATTAATAAAATGGAGGCGGTGAGAGAAACTGAGATAAAATAAACTTTGTTAGGGTTTCATGAGAGCAAGCAGGAAGCAAAACTGAGAAACCTTTTCATTTTATTTATTTATTTTTAATTAATGGAAAACAGACCAACAAAAGCTGTACAATAATGACTTTGGAAAACGAAGTAATTACTATTGCCTTTAATATTATTTAAGTATTTTTCATGTTTTTTAGACAGCTTTTGTTAGTAGGACTTGTGTGTCTGGTTGTAGTTTGAAAGTCAGCTGATAGTATCTGAAAATTGGAACCTGGACAAGATAGCATTTTAGCTGATCAATTGATACACTGGAATCATACTGGGCCACAAATTTAATGTCATTAGTTATGAAATGAAACAATGATACATGCTACAAGCATAACAGAAGGCGATGGTGTTGTTTTAATCTAAACTGACAGTGACTTTTTCTGTTCTGGGAACTGTAGGTTTGTGAAATTTTAGACCGAGTTGCTCGGCAAACAGCAATTCCTTCATTTGTTGTAATCGTTTCTGCTCCTTTTCCGTGTACAAGTCGAACTCCTCGAATTCTTCTATCCTTTCCTCTATCTGTTTCATCTGCTCAGTGATCATGAGATATTTTTTTCAGAACTGAGTTGAGAGGAGATGACAAAAATGGTGGTTGACCAACATAGATGGGCAAGACTCTGAATAAGAGTAACACAAACCTGCACATCAGTGATGGACACGATTGCCTTTTCCAAATCCTTTTGTTCTTTATCAAGCACAAAATTTGTATTTCCATGAATTGCCTCTACAGGACCTGAACCTGAAGTCTTGTCACCATTTGATGTAATTTCGGAAACTGAAGAAACATAAGCATAGTAGAATGTACATTTTTGAGTTTTAAAATTATTTGAAGTGATTGAAAGCCTTGAAAAGATACCATTGCACAAGGAACTATACCTTTGTGTGTAACATCGTTGCTGAGAGAACCCACACCCCGCTTGGCTGGTACATGATTACCTTCGGACAAAGCAGCCACAGCTGCTTGAGCAGCAGACTCTGCAACCTTTGTTCCTGCAAGAGCTGATAGGAAAGCAGCCTGCAGACAAAAAATCAAGGACAAAATATCACACAGCTTCAAAAATGTTACAAACAAGCTAGCAGCATCATCAAGTACAGCTTAAACACAAATGAATCAGGTTGTAACTCATTCAAGAGGGCATTCCTCACTGCAGGAAAATCACTTGACATATGAAAAACAAAAGGTAGATTCCGATTTATAGCTTATAAGTGTGCACAGCTAAAGGATCACTTTAAAATCACTCTGTTGAACCACTCATACCTGCGCCATCACAGGATTACTAGCATCAGCAAGTGGGGTTAGATGCATTTTCTTTGGTGTTCTTGAAGTCTCATCAAGCTCGTGACCAAAATCCTGGTCTCCTATATTATCAAACTCTTCAGGACCAGGCTGTCTAACTAACTCCTGACCTATAGGAAGTTTGATAAAGCGAGCAACACAGTCTTTTTCAGTCCTGCCACCCCCAACATGTTCTGCCACTCTCTTCCAGTCGTCCCCATAGTGGAAAACAGCCTCAAGGAGGTGCAATGTCTCTTTGTCAGACCAATTAGATTTGGTCACTTCACTGATCTCAACCCTTCGGAAATCAGATGACATGATGCCAGTCCGATAGTTTCCACGGACATAACATCTCGCACAGAGTGTCAAGTTATACTGTTGCACAAGAAATGTAACTGTCTATAATTTACGCATAACAATAAATCACATCAAGACCAGGAACCAACTAAAAGTAGTAGATGCAAACTATGACACTCAAAATTTACTATACTCACATTTTTCAGCCAAAACATTATTCATATAACATGCTGCTTATAATCAAATATTACAACCTTTAAAACCATTCGGTTTGAAAAATCTAAGATCTTAAACATCAAATGAAAAAAGAAAAGAAAACGGGCATGAAAATGAAATAAACATCCGAACAACAAAAAAGGCCAACAAACCTTATCAGAAGCGAAGCAAGCAATGCTACAAAGCGCCTTACACCCGCTACACCACCTCTTACTTGAAACTCCATCGCCAATCCCCACAACACTCTCACCACCACTCTGCGAACCCTGACCAGAACCACCACCAGAAACCACAGCCTTACTCTCCTTATCCTCCCACTTAAGAGGCTGCTTAACATAATTCACCAAACCCCAAGTCTCCAAAAAATCAAAAACCCTCCTTATCGCCCCAACGTCTCCAATTATCGTCTTCCGCGCCTCCGTAAACGTCAGCTTTCTAGACGGACGCTCTCTGTACTTACTAATTATCGAATTCCTGTAGTATAAATAAACCCTAGGGTTTTTCAACGGCGATGGCGCGTCGCTGAAGAATTCCGGAAGATAACGGACCTCGCATTCGTGGATGTCGTCCAATGAAAACCATTCTGGAAGATAAAACGGAGATCAAATCTCGATTCCGATAGTTGGATTCGCGTGAAGGGAAGTTAGGATGCGACTTACTTGAATAGCTTGGGATGTAGACGACCTCCGGCTCAGGAGAAACGGTGTTAACTGATGGAGGTGGCGGCGAAAGCACTTTGGGGGCCGAATCGACGCCGGGGGCGGCGGAGGTTGAAGCAGCCATGGATCGCGGCGAGGGGAACAGAAAAGATCGATTGCAGAGTTTCGATCTTGTATCGGTTCAGCTAATAGACCGGGCCGGTCCATCTTTCAAACCGCCTTGCAGGCGAAGGATAAAACTCGATTATTTTATCGAACCGGTGAAATCCAATAATGAACCGAGGAGAAATAGGCAACAGCAACCAGTTGAATTGGGTTGGGGTTAGTTCAAACCCTTTACTATTCAAGTTTACTAACTGCAATTTTATCTATTATGTAGATTCATCTATTTTGGTGAACACTTAAACTTCACTTTGCATTCGTTGATTGTATTTTATTAATGACTGAGATTGCGCGTCATTGCATTTGTTATGTGCATGTCACGTGCAAAACATTTTCAACTCACATGCATCATTAATGTGTTGACACAATCTAATGCGCTGATAAAATGCAATCAACGGATCCAAGCTATAAATTAAAAGCTCACATTAAAATTCAACAACTTTGGATATCATTCATATCCAAAAACAAATACTAAAGATCAAGTTAAAGGAGAGGAAGTTTGGATTGAAGATCATCTACATCCAGACTACACACTAAACTCTACTTTTACATTCATGTTCATTTTTTGGGATAATTACGAAAAACCACCGTCATAATAGGGGTTTTTCACGACACCACCCTTATAATGTGATATTACAGTAAACCACCTCTTTTTATTCTTTCGTTATCATTTAACCACCTCGACAGTATTCCGTCTAATATTCCAACAAATATTTCGTTAAATATATTGAAATTTGAATATAATAGTATTATTTTTATTATAATAAACCACCCGTATAATAAATAAATTTTCACTTCACCACCACTATTAACGGAGAGGTGATTAAATGATAACGGAGATAGAGAAAAAAGGTGGTTTACTGTAATATCACATTATAAGGTTGGTGCCGTAAAAATCCCCTTTTATGAGAGGGTTTTTCATAATTAACTTTTTACATTTTCATTGTCATTTGTATGCTTCTCAACATGTGCGAGTAGTTAACTTGTGATTGGGGATCCCCAAGACTAGGATTGAATTATGTACATTCTTTCCATGCATTTGAATGAAGTTTGGTTGTTTTCTTAATTGTTATAGTTACATGGAGCTTGTTTCCCACGAATCCATATAATTTGGTGGACATGTGAACCCCCTCTTGCAACCGGTGATTGCATTTTTGGATGCATCAGATTGCACCACGTCATTGCATTTGTCATTGCACATCACGTGTGCATCACGTGCAAAACATGTGCAACTCACATGTTTCACTAATGCGTTGGCACAATCTGGTGCATCCAAAAATGCTATCAACGGATGCAAGAGGGGGTTCACGAGTCCACCAAATTAGATGGATCGACATGATACATTTCCTAGTTACATGTCCACTAAGATGCATGCTAAGTGTTTGATGAAATGAATAAGTGTGTCTAAATGAATGAAACTTCTAGAATTTAATGACGATTTGACTCTTAGGATGTTTAATAACTATTTCATTGTTGTCTTGAGAATTAACTATACGCGAGAACAACAATTACTCTTGACGATATGTGAGGTTTGTGATGAGTTCTAAGTGTCACTCAATAGACCGAGAGGTTCTAATACCTTTAAGCGCATCAATCACATTCCAATGAAGGAACGAGAATTGAACTTGGAGTTTGATGCATAACCTTAAGAAAACTAACCAATGTAATGTGTGCATGTGAAATCGAATGTGTGATTTTTTAAGTCATAGAGGTTAAGTATAATCTTTAGTCACAATTTTACTTCATTGTAATACCTGTATAATTTGAACTTTTCATTATTAGTACTATCAATTGTAATACTTTGTGTGCTTTCTTTTTTAACTTTACCTACAGATGATGATTCAAATGAATACGCTGACTCTTCCAATGATGAATCAGAAAGTTCATAAGAAAAACAGTATACGTATGGCGTACCAATGAAACGAGAGAAACAACTATTGAAAAGATAAAAACATGAGATCGTAAGAAGAGGTGAGATGCAGTTCAAAAGGATAATGTGCAGAGGTTCACCCGAATTATTCCAGAAACTTATAATTAGCAACGTTGACACCAACAAAAAAGAAAGCAATAAAGGAGATGGGTCTTGTGAATATTTTATATTTGGACTAACATCGATACCTACAAAGTTAGGCTATTACTACAAGAACCAAAATTTAAAGACAAAATGAGGAAAGTTTATGGTGATGTAGAAGGATCTTAAGAATGTTTACGGAAGTAGAAGGATGTTAAGATGGGTCTTTGGGAGGCAGAATTATCCCTACAAGGGTAAAGAGCAGCATCACTAATGAGCTAATGAAAAGTTGGAGGGGAAATTCCCCAATGTAAAAGACGGAAAGTTTCTTGTTTATTGTGGGCAACAGCCATTAAAGAGATGAAGATGAATATATGTATTGCTTCAAGCTTCATATTTTTGGTGTTGTATAGGAATGAGTTCGTTGTCATAAGCTTGTCTAAATTATGAGCATATTTTAAAACACATATGAACATATTTTAAAAGTCAAAACTCTTCCTTACGGTTTACAATGTATGGTCTAAAGCTTGAGAATGAATTCGTTGTCATAAGCTTAAGGACTTGCCCATAGCAAGCATATGTGGATGACTTAATTGAATTTTGTGTTAGCGATGCTTTACTTCATACTTGTATAGGAGATTGAGCTATAGTTTGAGTTTGATCATGCTAGTCTAGACTTTGATTCGATGAATATTAGTGGTCACATGGATCAGATAATTCTTAGATTTTGCGTGAAGTGATTGTTATGCACAATTTTTGTGGATTGAAATGTATTACTTACTTAGAGAACAATAATATGAATTTTTGAACTCTTATGGATGAATACAAATGAGATTTGTGAGTATTCCTCTTTCTGAAAATCCTAGCGAGACTAAAACTCGTCCTCTCGGGTAGTCTAGAGGTTTAAAG